>BJCN01344860.1:0-15204 GCA_018326445.1 Flaveria brownii
AATTTGAGTGAAAGAAAAATTGACTTAGACTTCTAGATCTAATTTTGAAAACCCATCTTGACCTATGTTTTTTTTTTCCAAAAAGACTTTTAACCCATCTTGACCAACTTGTGTTTTTTATTTAATCCATTCTAACCTATCTTTATTTTTAAAATACCCATTATGACCTAAAATCACATCTTTGGATCTCTTTTGCCACCTCTACTTTTCAATAATGAGTTCTCATAGTCATAAAAAAAATCTTCAAAGTAACCTCTGGAGTCCAACCAACTATGTTTCAATATTTCAGCCTCTGCACCATCTCCTATGGTATAGTTACGGACCTTTCTCTTAATCTCTGACTCATAAAGAGGTGGCAGGGATTGTAATATGTCTCACTTGCACAGTCCTTCACTGGTTCTATATACTCTAGTCCATTTTGTCAGCTAGCATCGACCAACAGTCCAACAATGCCATAATGTCGAAAAACATTCAAATGCACACATAGATCCAAGCCCACCCACTTCTATTCTGCTACTAACTACAATATTTCTGCTTTATTTATAAACATATCATACAACTCTTCAATGGCACTTTGCCGTCACCACTCTTAACAACACTCCCCAACCAATACATAGACCCAAATTAAGTCCCACCACCACCTACTATTCTACAACTAACTACAATATTCTGCTTAACAACCTGAAGGTTAAATACAACTTTAGGTTAATTATATGATCATATATACATCGCTATAGAATCCTTGCATGAACCCGTCAAGCAAAAGAAACATCTTCAAAATCTATACAGCAAGACAACAGTCGATACATATATGTGCATACATCCATCATGTATCAATCACCAAGTGTCTGATCCGCAAAGTTCAATAAAATTGAAATTTGAATTTCATTTTATAATGCATTTGGTTTATAGAATTTGTTCAAATTTGAATCTAAATTTCACTATTAATGTGTTTGGTTGAAAAATGAATTAAAAATAATTTCCTCCAATTCCGTCAAGATATTTCATGAGCAAGATTATACTAGCTAGGTTTGTTAATTTGTAGATTTTGTCAAGTAAAAGATTTTAACATCTTTTCCAAATGTGAGAATAAAAACAGAGCAGGCTTATAACATGCCATGCGCCAACGATGAACTGCCAATCATGGGTGCTGGCTGCTGGGGTATCCTATTCGGTCCAGCCATTGGTGCCGCCATGGGTGAGCTTGTGTTAGATGTTCAATCTTCCATCATTGGTCTTAATTGTTATAGTCCTGCTACATTTCTTACACAACCTAATGTGAGTCCTAGTATAGTGATATATGCCAACAATGTATGTTTGATGTATCTAATTTCGTCAACTCTAGAACAAAAAAGCGTTTAACATCACCAATTGATAATTTGATATATAAATAATCTAAGTGGAGACAAAATATAACCACAATGTGTATTCAAATCGGTTTTAGCAATAAAAATGCTAGGTTGATAGTAAGTACCTATAGCAAGGTGTGTATTTATATGGTCCCGTGTATCATTAAAGGTCAGCTCTTCCTGGATACCTTGGAAAGGGGATTACATCCCTAATGTTGTCAATCCCTGTTGCAAAGAGTATCATTCTCTCGAACCCTAGACCAAATCCACTATGTTTTACAGTCCCATAGCGACGTAGGTCAAGGTACCACTCATATGGCTCAAGCGGAAGTCCCATCTCAAGAATCCTGCATTCCCAGGACATATATTAGTCAAATAGAGGTGCATTTTAGTACCAATTGAAGACAAGTAAAATGCCATTTTAGGGTCAGTTGAAACAGGCCAGATGGGTTGGGTTGACTCGTAAAGTTTATGACCCATTTTTTAAAAAGTTATAATTATTTGGCTAATTATTGTTACAAACTTACAAAAGTTTAATTTTTTGTATTAACCAACTTAAAAGGTAGTAGCATTAAGAACAGGCTAAGCAGCTTTATACCCAATTGACTAGTTGCTCTTTTAGCATTTCTTTGGTAAACCTGTTTCAAATGAAACACGACCATAAGACCCGCTTAAAATTTCACATACCTTTCTTTGATGACCTCATAATTCTCTTCTCTTTGGCTTCCTCCAATTAGTTCACCAACCTATAGAAAAGATAACAGAGTATTAACTAAACATACACAATATTGCAGAATGTTCATAGTTTTGCTAGAAGATTAGACAGAAACAAATAGAGATGTACACAATCACTGGTACATTGAATTCGACAACACTACCTTTGGCACAAGAACATCCATGGCAGCTACGGTTTTCTTGTCAGGGTTGACTTTCATGTAAAATGCTTTAATCCCTTTAGGATAGTTGTACACAATCACTGGTGACTCAAATTTTGTCTCCGTCAAGTATCTGCACAATGCAGATTTAAAAATCATAAGTGAACATTGCTAAGTGGTACAAGAAAATACACGATGGTGTCAAAAATAGCAAAAACAGTACTTCTCATGTTCAGAAGCCAAATCAATTCCCCATTCTACTTTATTCTCAAACTTGTGGCCTTTAGAAACAGCTTCCTCAAGAATTTTAACTGCTTCTGTGTATGAAAGACGTACAAAGTTGGTTGAAGCGACCATTTTTAGCCTCTCAATAGCCTTTTTGTCAAACTTCTCAACCATAAATTCCATATCATCAAGACAGTTGTCAAGTAACCATTGGCAAAGAAACCTAACATATGCCTCTGCACACTTCATATCATCCTGCATGAGTGTTTGAATATGTATTAAGTAAGGTCAAACAAGTTCTAAAATCTTTATAAGCGATTTCCCATTATTTTCATACCTAACTGATAATCATATATCAATAGATCGTCTCTGAACTTACACAAAGGAGAGTATTACATAAAAATTTATACCTCAATATCAGCAAATGCTATTTCAGGTTCAACCATCCAGAATTCAGCGAGATGCCGTGATGTATGTGAATGTTCCGCTCGAAACGTTGGCCCAAAGGTATAAACACTGCTAAGTGCACAAGCAAAAGTTTCAACTTGAAGCTGACTCGATACAGTTAAAAAGGCCTGGCGGGCAAAGAAATCTTGACCATAGTCAACCTTCCCATCCTTCTTCGGAATACCAGGTTTCAGATTAAATCTTTCTTCAACCTTCGATAGATTCTCTTTGGCCTTCGTAAGTTCAGCAACCGCAGCTGTTATTTCAGGTTTACCAGCTTTATCAGACTTCAATTTGGCAACTATCTCACCTTTCTCCTTCACAGCACTTCTGGCCAAATCCACATTTTCTTGAGACGGAGGAGGATTCTTGATTAGCTCCTTTTCCAATTTCTCTGCATCATTTATCAGTGTAGTGACCTGAAACATCTCTCCAGCACCTTCACAATCACTAGTTGTGATGATTGGAGTGTGCACATAAAGAAACCCGTGCTTTTGGAAAAACGTGTGAGTTGCATACGCCAGCGCATTACGAATACGCGCAATAGCAGAAATCTGAAACAGTAGCATCATAGGTTATGATCAGAGATTTCTCAATTAAACCAAGTCAAACTGAATATGAACTGCAACTACAAAGTAAGAAGCTTAACAAATAGCACAAACATTTGTACTGTTGTACAGCAGGAGATCTAATTTCAACATATAACAGGTATCGTCTAGGTGATTACAAGCATAAAACTAATGCGTATGAACAATCATTTCTAAACTTAATGCTTAAACAAACAGATTGACTAGCGTATATCATACATATATACGTGATTTCATATACAGATTATAAAATAACGAACTTACAGTATTGGTTCTCGGACGAAGATGAACATAATCCCTAAGAAACTCAAGCGTCAATCGCGTCTTAGGCAACGGATACTTCGCCGGATCCACAGTTCCAACATCTAAAACCTTCAAAACCCTAAGTTCAATTGCCTGTTTCCCCTGTTTATCCTCAGGAGGCATCTGAAGCACACCTTCAACGTGCAAACACGTACCAGTGGGCGTAAACTGGCTCAGCGGCGCCACATCGGCGTGAACAATGAGCTGCAGGCTCGCCGGACATGATCCGTCGTTAAGCTCAAGGAAAGCGAATGAGCCTTTGCCTTGTTCCCGCCCTTTCTTCACCCAACCACCGACCTTCACGGTCCGACCGGCTAGACCGGCGCCGGCGTCGCGGCGGCTTAGGATTGATCGAATTAGAACGCGCTGTGAGAAATCGGCTTCTGCGACAGTGTCGGAAAGCGTTAGGTTGTGTAATGGCGGAGCTCCATCTTCTGCCATATCGTTGGTGAATTGGAGGAGATCAGGGTCTGTTGTGTCTAAACCCTAACGTATCGTTGGTGAGAGTGCGTGAAAACTGAAACGCACACAGTTCACTTGGATATTATTGTTGCACACTGTAACGGTGTAACCCTTTGGTGGTTATTTATGGAATTGGTTTTCTCTTTTAACAAATGTAATGTAATAATGTTGTCTTTAAGAATTATTCTCGTGGCTATCTTTTTCTTTTTACTCGGATATTCTCGTGTGTTTTTTTTTTAAATCACATCCTGATCTCTTTTGTCCGCGTCACACAGACATTAAGATTTAAAGATTGTTTTTTGAAAAACTTTTGATTAAAAAATATCTTTCTGAGTTCTGCATGGCATAATCTAATCACTTCTAATCTTTTCTACCCTTCTTCTTCCCCCCACCATATTCCAGCAGCCAACACCGACCCACCCGCCACCGCCGCCTCAATCCCCTTCTCCGTTGACTCAAACCCTTCTTTCAAGATCACCTCCGCCCCCTCCTCCGCCTTCTTCAGCTTCTTCCTCAGCCCAAACAGACCGATGTCCTCTGCCGTCAAGGCATCTCCATCGCCGTGACGGTCGTCGTTGCCGTTAATAGGAGTAGTAGGCGTCTCCTACTCTAACCGTTGAATTGGATCGATGGTTTGTGGCATTGTGGCTTGTGGGTGGAGACAGGGTTGTGTGGTAAGAGTAAGGGTTTAGGAGACATGGTTGATGATGAGTGGTACTGATGTCTGCAGAAAGGGTGGTGGTGGTGGTGGTGGTGGTGGTGGAGAGGAGGAGGAGGGAGATGATGATGGTGGATGAATCTGATATTTTTAATTACATATTATTTTTACAGTTTGCAGATGTTAAAAACAAACAGTCTTTTTTTTTGTTGCAGACTGCAGACGTTTGGTCCTCTTCTCCTGCAGATGTGGTCCGCAGACTGCAGATATTTTACTGCAAAAAAAAAACACCTAAGTGAGTGTCACTGGCCCACACAATTAGCTTCACTATTCAAGTATGAAACCTGAGACCACCTTAAAAAGAAAACACATGTTAGATGAGAAAACCGACACACCTGAAACCCTCCTTTATTTTTGTCATAGGTGGGATTTAAATCCAAAACCTTCCACATCTATTTTTATGAGATCCTGGTTACTTAATCTTAACCAATTAAGCTAATAATTATTAGTAACTAGTAAGTGGTGTCAACAACTAATAGGTCACGAGTTTTAGTATTACAGAGTGTAGGACGTGCTAATTTTATTCTAATTTTTTTTGTTTTGCTAATTGTAAAACGAATATAATGCCGTTTACACGGATGACAAGGGCGGTAAAGCAGACAAGTTGAGACGAGTATGGACAAGCTAGATAGTTTCTTTTTTTTTTAAATCAGAAAAAGGCTCACTCAATTACACAGAGAGGATAACGAGGAGTCAAATATTTCTTTCAACATCTGAAATCATTTGATCATGGTCTAAGATGCACTTCTCCATCGTCAATTTTGTAGATTAGTGAGTTTTCCTTTCAAAAACATTCTGCATACACAAAGTTAATTGCACAATGAAAACATCCACGTTCACCCATCTCTTGTCATTGTGGTCTTGTTAGAGAAGAAAACCCCTGAATCTCTATTGAATCTCTATTGAATCTTTTTTCAGAAAAACAAGCTGAACATGTTGAGCCACAAGTTAGCTCAAGCTGAATACAAGCTTAATTTTTTTTTTATGGAGCTGAATGGAAGCTTAATTTTTTTAATGGAAGAACTTCAATGTTTAAAATCGCCGACTCGTATGATTAGAAGCTCGAGCCAACTTAAAGCCAGATTGGCGCAGACAATCACAACTTGATTTGTATTTTCATTGTTCTCGTAGGGGTCTTTTCGCTTCTGTTGATGAAATGTGGACGTTCTTCGAATTCCAGTCAGAAAAACCATCACACGTGAACTTATTGTCAACGTGATACGAAATGCAAGCAGTTGTGAGTTCTTGGTTGAAGAACATGATAATAACCAAAATAAGAAAACAAATATCCATACACAATCATTATTTAATGTGTTCGTATGAACCAACGAAGAAAGATGAACAGGATCACGAACAAAAGTACCAAGTGTATAGTATAAGGGATAGATCTGATGATAATCTATCACATACCTAAAAAGAGCAGCAGCCACATACCTAAAAAGAGCAGCAGCCAAAGAAATCTTCTTGATGATTCTAGATTGGAATCAGTTCTTGGCCCTGGTGTTATTGTTCTCTTTGATTCTTGCCCGATTGTCTAGCTTCACAAAACGCTTTAGGTCTTCATAAGGGAGAGTTTCTATATTCTTTCTTCTAAGCTCACTTAAAGCTGGTTTCTTGTCCAACAGGTGCCATAGCCACTCGGGATATTCAGAATCAGGTAGTATTTTCGGGTCGGTTCCATCTTTGAGGATATTTGCACCGACAACTGTTGTGGATTTGACTTGGTTGCTTAAAGTTGACTGTTTTGGAGCGTCGGCTGCAGCCCCACCTTTGCCTTTCTTGGCTTTACCCCCAACAGCAAATGTTCTGCAAGCTCCTAATTCCCTGGTAACAGGAAGATATCTCAACGACTTGATGCAGTTCATTGGTGTGTCACTTTCCTGCCAAGTTTGTAACAATTTGTAACTATGTTGTACACAAAGTACAAAAGTGTTGACGCTTTAAAGGATCAACGCAACCAGTTTTGACATGCACTAAAAATGAATCATTTTAAAACGTTAACCCACATGCCCATCTGCTAGTACCACATTGCTTAATTTTAGTTCACATAGCACACAAGAAACAATGTTGTTTTTTTTTGCCCTGTTTCCGTTTAAAAGGGGGAAGTTCTTTACTGATGGATTCTAGCAATTTAGCAAATTAGTGAACAATTTGAATGCATAAGAATGCAAATGAGCATTGGGTTTAAAAAGTGTGAGGCGCTCCAAGGCGCTTAGGCCTCAAAAGCTGAGGTATGAGGTGCAGGCAAGAGCCTCACGTATGGGACACGTTGCTCTACGTATAGCCAAATAAGCTTTGTGTGTAACCAACATTGCATCTGTGTCATCTTAATAACATATTGCCTTTTTTATCATCTAAACCATTCATAATCTCTTCATCCATTTGGTTTTTTCTACGCATCACCTCCTATATGAACTAATTTTGACTCAGATGTGCATGAGGTGAGTCGCCTCAAGACCCTGAAGCGTTTTCAAGCACTAGAACAAATGATATTTTGATCATTGCACATACAAGAACTAGAATACACATCTCTGGACAAATGCTAATTTCATCTAAATCAACAGAAGTACATAAACTTAATATGTAGCAACCTGACCAATTTGCTCTAATGATGACCAATTTACAGCAGCAATAACAGCATCAAAATAAATATTTAACGTTAGTCTATTATCAGTAGAATGACAGGCTTCAAGCAGATGACACAAAAAATATCTTCTATTTCTTCGATCAAATATATCAAACGCAAATTGGCAAATTAAGCATCTGGGGCTATTTTTTCCTCATGTTTGCGATGATGAATGTCCGAGACTTATTGGTAAACCAGAAGATGCATATAGAACTAAATGGAAAGGAAAATCATTTGGATAAGAAGATGATTACCACAAGTTTGTAAACGAGTATTGTGAATCAAACTCGAAGCTTGAATAGAGGTAACGAAAGGTCGAAGATCTGCTTACGCCGTTAACTGTGATACAAATAATACCAACAAGGTAATCACGAACATGTGTCCGATGAAGAAAGATATATGTGCGACCCCAAATCGCAATAACACTTACCAGTGAGGCGGAGAGAGAGCAGCGAGAGAGTGGAGGTAGAAGAAGCTTACCTAGGGTTTTTTTTTCTCGAGTAAAAACTTATAATTGTTAATTGAGACTAGAAGGGTGGTCGCGGGATGATATTTTACATTTGACATGTGCATTTAATATTTTGTTATTCTTGTAGTAGTTTTACAAAAGTTTATTATATTTTTTTGTAAGCTAAAATTTAAAACAGCAGATAAATGAGTTCTGCATGACGACTTGTATATACGCATTAACTTATTGTACCTCACAAAATACAGATCGTTTCAGCAAAAAGTTTACACAAAAATGTTTAAAAATAAAAACAGGTTAAGTTGTAGTCTCAAAATATTTTTTAATATGATAGATTAAAATATAGAGGTGAAATCTTAAAACATATTAAGTTTTTTGGTGTACGGTAGATAATATAAAATTTTATGCAAATATTAGTAAGTATAAGGTTATTGTGTAACTAATTATAAGGGTAATGTGTAAATAATGTTATAAATACTATTTTACCCTTAAAAATGGTTGTATCTTATGCATTGAATATAGTAAGTGTTTTTAATTTTTTGGTATCTTAAAATACACCTCTCATATGCTTTATATATACTAGAAGGGTGCCCGCGCAATGCAACGGGACGGTATTTTACATTTGACACGTGCATTTAATATTTTATTATTCTTGTAGTAGTTTTACAAACTTTTATTATGTTTTTTTCTAAGCTAAAATTTAAAACAACAGATAAATGAGTTCTGCATGATGACTTGTATATACGCATTAACTTATTGTACCTCACAAAATACAGATTGTTTCAGCAAAAAGTTTACACTAAAATATTTAAAAATAAAAACAGGTTAAGTTGTAGTCTTAAAACGTTTTTAATGTAATAAATTAAAAGATAGAGCTGAAATCTTAAAACATATTAAGCTTTTTGGTGTATGGGTAGATAATATAAAATTTTATGTAAATATTAGTAAGTGTAAGATTATTGTATAACTAATTATAAGGGGTAATGTGTAAATAATGTTATAAATACTATTTTACCCTTAAAATTGGTTGTATTTTATGCATTGAATATAGTAAGTGTTCTTAACTTTTTGGTATCTTAAAATACCACTGTCATATGCTTTATATATATTATAGATTATAGATTAAATAAGGTCTGCTATCTTTTTTTAACCTGTTCTTTTTATTGTTCGTCACTTGTTTAAGTACGGGGCTTAATCAGTTGAACTTAGGGGAAATGATATTTTTGAGTATTAAGAGTAGGTTATTTATTTTTATGTAATTGTGTACCCTGAATTTTGAGAGATGGTTATTAGTGGTTGTGAGTGAAGAAGTGAGAATATTTATAGGGATTGTACCGTGATTTCTTATATTTGAGGAAATACGGTACAACCTTATAATTTTTTTTAATATTTTTAAAAATGGTTGTGAGTGGAGTAGAGAGAAAAAGATAATAATAAAGATATTAAAAATTATTATTTAATTGAAAGATATGGTAAAAATATAGTGTTTTTAGTGTAAATATGCGGTAAACTATTATTTAATTGAAAGAGATAGTAAAAAGTTAGGGGCTGTTTGGTAATATCTGAATGATTAAGTACTGAATCAATAAGAGGTCTGAACAATTAAGTGTTGAATCATTAAGAGGTCTGAACCATTAAGAGGTCTGAACCATTAAGAGCTAGTATATCGTTTAACTATTCAAAGACAAATGTCTGACAATTTCAAATCAGGGGTCTTAACCATTCAGCATTAGACCTCTTAACCATTTAGCATTAGTATAATGCTTAACCATTCAGAGACAATTGTCTTAACCATTCAGACATTTGCTCGCGAAACAAACAGTCTGAATCATTAAGTGCTGAACCATGCAGACATCTGAATTATTAAAAGTCTGATTAAGAAACTGTCAAACAGCCCCTTAGTGTTTTTAGTGTAAATATGAGAATGAGGACGGGGAAGATAGGACGGGGAAGATAGTGAATGCTCTTACTAGACTTTTTGATAGCATTTGACTATAAGTTTTTTTCTCCGATAATGATTACTTATTTGAACAATATTATAGAAAACTGTAGAAATTTATACACACTAGTCATCCGGTTATTTGAACTCGTATATTTGTATAGTTGTGATGAACCAAGTATATTAATATATCATATAATCATAAAAATATAATAAATAGTACTTTATAATTATTTTAGAAATGTAATTATTCAAATTGTATAATTTATTAGCAGTATATCTGAATATTTCATATATTTTATATATTTTAAGACAAGTGAAAAAATTGAGTTTCATCCAATGGACATCCTATCGGGTGAACTTTGACAATATAAGAGCGTAAATTGGTACGTTTGATGCCTTGAGGTTAAACATGCAAAATCAATGACGCTCACATTTGTAATAGAGATGAAAAATGAAACATGATTTCACCATTAGATATGAGACCATGAGTAACAAAATTCAGCCCATTACTAATTGAGTTTGTAGAATCAAGTGTCATTATTTATTATTTAGTAGGGAGTGAACCTTTCTAATGACTTCACTTCACACTAAATTGAGCTTTTGTTATGTTCTTGATGGAAAAACAAATAGACATTAATAGAAAACACGGTGGCCTTTTTAAATAATAAAAAAAACTCATGTGTGCACATGTTCAATTAATATGACCATAACTATTAGGGGTTATTTGTTAATTTTTAAATGATTAAATGTTGAATCAATAAGAATTCTGAACCATTAAGTGTTAAACCGTTATGATGTTTGAACCATTAAGAGCTAGTATATCGTATAACTATTCAAATACAAATGTCTGACAAATTCTGATAAGTCGTCTTAATCATTCAGAATTAAACCTCTTAATCATTCAGAATTAGATTTCTTAATCATTCAGCATTAGTATAATGATTAACTATTCAGAAGCAAATGTCTAAACCGTTCAGACATTTGTTTATGAAACAAACAATCTGAACTATTAAGTATTAAACCATTCAGACATCTGAATCATTAATAAGTTGATTCATATGTTGCCAAACAACTGCTTAGTCTACTCTTACTAACTATATAATTGAAATTATAAAAATTAGAACTTTTCCGATATTAGAAAAAACAAAACCATAAACTTTCAAGGGAGCGATTATACTAAACATTATTTACAAAGGATATTAGAAAAAACAAAACCATAAACTTTCAAGGGAGCGATTATACTAAACCTTATTTACAAAGGTCGATGATGAAACGAGTGGGTGCCCCCACGACTTTTGTTTTAATATATAGAGTATGCATTTCGTCTTAAGAACTTGGTATTTGTTTTGGTGATAAGGATTCTTTTCACTTATAATCAACTCAAGTTCGAAACCTTGCAAACTTCATACTCTTAACTTGAATTTTGCACCTTTTGTGTATTTTCTTTTTCATACACTTTACGTGCTATGCATTTCCACTATGATGTGCAACCCGGTTCGAGCCTAAGGGACGCCATTTTGCTTTTACTTTGGTGATTTTGGTTTCCTGTTTACATATCTGTTTTCTTATGTTTTGTTTTAAATCTTAGTTAGAAAAGAAGAATCCGTCGCAAACATACGCGATAGTTAAAAACTAGTTAAACAAGAATTATAATATATATTAAACTACTTGGTCGGTAACTACAGGGCACATTCCACTTTTTTCGGTTTGACCAATAAAATTTTAAATTTCACCGATTGAACATCGTAATCTTCCGCTACTGCTTCACATCCACCCCACAATCTGCATCACCTTCTGAGATTCATCAAATTCATAGATCGATCCAGTCAGATTTGCTAACAAGAACACCAACCATGTGATCACCATTGTAGGTGGCCACCAAGCACACCCACACCTTCGATGTCTAACAAGAACACCACCACCGTTGTTTGCTTCGCTCTCTTCCATCGACCCCCACCGGCGTGTGGTGCATGATGATGGTGATCCGATAGTGGTGGTGATGGATGTTGGTTGCAGGCGAGGTGGTGGTTGTGTCAGGTGGTGACGTTGTTGGGTTGGTGGCGGTGCTCTAGGGTTTTTGATATTTAAAAAGATCTTGAATTTTGTTTGAAACAAATGTGTAAATACGATGCTAGAAGAGAGAATGGATAGAGAGAGTAAGAAAAAAGAAAGAGCATCTTCAACATGAGAAGTTGTCTAGGTAGTGTTTTGAAAGAAGAAATATCACGCATTTAACCCAAAGGTTAGTAGGACTTACACCCAAGTATCATTATCCTTCATGTTGAAAGATTTGCTAGATAAGAAAAGAACATTAACCTATATTTTTATAAAGTTTCAGTCAAAGTCTCATAAAGTGTTTACAAGACACATATCTCTATAAATTAACACCTCTATACGTCTCATACAGAGTTATACGAGACGTATAGGATCGACGACATTGAAAGAGAGAAAAATACAAGGGCTGTCAAAGTACGAGCTATACGCCCATATACCCCTATTCGACCTCATATAGGCATATACGATCCGTACTGCAAAATTCAATATTAAAGAAAATAAAAAAATCAAGAGGTTGTCAGAATAGTTATACATCTTATATAAGGTTATACAACATCATATACGACGTGTATCGAGCTATACGATTCATACAGAAATCCTAAGGTGCTAATTTATATTAAGAGTGTATCTAAATATCATGACCCCAAACTTATTTATTCTTAGCACAGTCTAATACTCATTTAATGGTTAGTTTAAAAATAATGAAAACCATATATATTTTATATATACACCCTTATCATTTTTACAAAAAAGTCTCATGACTTGAAACATTAGAAACTATATTAAGCAATTTTCAAATCAAGGTCGAAAATTATATTAAGTTATAATTATTTATATAAATTTAATAATATGTTTATATAATTTTTTTTTGCATAAAGCAAACTCTAAGTCAAGTACTGGACACACCGTTTTAATTCTTTAATTAATTAACTAAATTTAATAATCTGACTTTTTTATATATCTGGTCAAATACAAATACATTTTCTTGCTTTCTGACACTATTATATCTTTTTTAATCTACATCTGCTTTCTGACTGTAAGGCTCCGTTCCCGGGACGCTTATAGTTGGATCCGCATCGCTCTTAAAGCATATAATTTCGTTAACTTAAATAAAACATGCAGCGGAAACTTTGGTAATAACTTTTCATTTCATTATAAATACTTTTGCCAGTTAATACAACGTTCTTCAATTACAATATATATATTGTTGTGTTACATCACAAAAGCATTAAACAAAAGAATGACATTCCAAAAGAGCTGAGTAGTCACCTCGTGCCATCCTCAGCAACCTTACCTGCCGACTGGAAACACATAAACAGTCAGCGTTGCTAAGTGAGTTCTAGTTTTGTATAAAAACATACTTTTCTATCGTTAAAACCGTTCTTTACTATCATGCGATCATGCATCATACATACACATAGATAATATCATTATTATCTTCTTTTCTCATTCTTTCGTTCACTCGTTCTTTATCTTTAACTTTCATTCATTTTCTGTCTTTCATTCGTTCATTATCTATCTTTAACTTTCATATTCCTTCATCTTTAACTCTTTACTCTCCATCACCCATAAACCTTATCTTTCTGTATCGTGGTATTGGACCAAGGCCTATCATAGACCTTCTATAACGGTGCATCGCACCTCCTGGTCACGGTACCTAAGATAAAGTTTAGGGGTACTATCACTATATACAATACCTTTCTGTATCATGGTGCTGGACCTAGGTCTATCATAGACCTTCTATATCGGCGCACCACACCCTCCTGGCCACAACACCTAAGGTAGAGTATAAGTGTACCATCGTCACATGCAACATCCTTCTGTATCGTGGTACTGGACCTAGGCCTATCACAGACCTTCTATATCGGCGCACCGCACCCTCCTGGTCACAGTACCTAGGATATGCAGCGATGGTTCTATACAATGGTTGATCCCAGTGTCAGGATTTTACCCTATTCGTAGCACACAACCACGATTACTGAGGTCGCAAGACAGGGATTCCATTACGAGTCTATTGCAACAACAAGGTTGCTCACCTCCTGTATTTGCTTGCAAGACTTTATTACTCTCATTCATTATTAATGCATGCATTCGTTCATCCTGTTCCTCTTTCATTATCTTTCACTTTACGTTACATAATACTTTCATTATATTTATTAATCATAACACGTAAAGCCACGGAAAGATAAACACGTATCGAAACAAGGAACATCGACATTTACCGGTCATTGTTGGGTGTCGAATCCAGCAAATAAATGATGAAAATGTGAACCTACCGAACACACACTAAAAATAGTATGAGCGTAAGTAGGGTTCGTGTCCTTAGGGATACGTGTCAATTATTTTATACCAAAAATGTTTTACCACAGTTACTTTGATCGATTATGGAATAAGAAGGTGAGGGTTTTAATTAAAAACTAAAACTAAAAGTAAATAGCAAAAAGTATGAAAAATTCCAGTAAGCTGACACGGACGTGTCAAACTGTAAAGGAAACTCCACGCGGCCGTGTTAAGGTTCTGCCAGAAGAACGAAAGTTGACATTTTTTGTATTTTTTTTATTTTGAAAAAGGTATTAATAAAGACGTTAATTAAATGGTGAAATTAATTCAAATACGAAAACTAATTCCAACACTAAGGTAATTTCTTGATTTGATTTGGCTTACGATCATTAACGATTACGGTGCAATGACTATTTTTAATTAATAATTTGTATCGATACTAGACATCACGCCGTTCGGACATCCACTCTATCTAATGTCTAATCAATCGCAGTTCGTTGATTAGAGCCAACCCGCTACTCTAAGCTCACGCCGTTCGGATCTTAGCGTGCGGGTTGCAATGATAGAAGTATCAATTATAATTAAACACTCACGCCGTTCGAAATGCTTAATTAGATTGAATGACCCTATAATGAATTTGGACTCATAGACAAACCCAAAACATTATTTGTTCCTTGTATCAAAAATTAAAACTTGATTAGGGTTTTAAAAAATTAAAAAACTTTATTAGAAAAATTAATAAGTTGATCAGGTTTATTAACAATCTAATATATACCGGATTGGATCTGGGTTTAAGATCAAGAATCACGCAAACAAACCATTAAAATAAAAACGTCTCATAACCGTTTCACATAAGTTCAAACCAAAAC
>BJCN01344865.1:5300-19858 GCA_018326445.1 Flaveria brownii
ATAAAAACACCAATTGAAAGTTTTAGAACCGATTACTTCTTATACATAGTAGATCAAGCTAGTTCTTCACTTAAAAGTAGATTTGAACAATTTAAAGAGTTCGAATCTACGTTTGGTTTTTTGTTTAGTATAAAAAGTTAAAATCCGTCGATGAAGAAAATTTAAAAAAGAAATGTTTTTTTCTTGAAAATACCTTGAAACACAATGATAATGTAGATGTTGATGGTGTGGATCTATTTCAAGAATTAAAAATGTTAAGAGAAATTATACACTTAGAATTTGACACAATGATTGATATACTAAATTATATTAAAAACTTTAACTCTTTTCCAAATGCATTTGTTGTCTACCGAGTTATTTTAACAATTCCCGTAACTGTTGCTTCTGCGGAACGTAGCTTTTCCAAATTAAAACTTATAAAAAATTACTTACGATCTACTATGTCACAAGAAAGATTAAACGGTTTAGCTCTTCTGTCGATTGAAAAAGAATTTTTTAAAGAATTTGATTACGACGAATTTATTAAAGATTTTGCATCAAAAAAGCTAGAAAAATAAACTTAATTTAAATATGATTATACAAGCACAATAAATAACTTAAAAAAAATTTTTAACTCCGCCAATTGTAAACTTGTTAGTTTATTTTTGCCGGTCCCAAGCCCGGATAAAGGAGGAGAGTTTATATAAATAATCTTTTAAGGACCTCATATTTTTTGTTCACTTTGGGTCTCAAAAAACGTTAAGCCGACCCTAAGTATTACTCTATCTTGACGTTCTTTTTAAATAATATATTGCCTATTTTTAAGTGTAAATATGTTAATACATATATACAAATCTCTTTTGATGAATGATATCTTTTCCATAATTAAAAAAAACCCACCTGACATACTAGATGAACACAATTAAAACAATAGTAAAACACAAATTAAGGGTAACTAACCTGAATAATAAGTCATGCACACCTTCAAGCGGAAGGTTGCGGGTTCGAGGCTTAAGCACCATGCTTTTATTTAGGATTGACCGTACTTATTAAAACAAACATAAAACAAAACCATAAGTGATGAAGGGTATTCTAAATCCATAGATGGTACCAAACATAAAAGGACAATCAACGATGTAAAAGGAAATATACCTAAGATCAACACCATCCACAAGTTTGTGAATCATTAAAAAAAACAATACCAAATTCTAGGTCGCACAAGAAATCATGAAAGAAAATACCTTATATATATAAAAAAAAAAAAGTGAGTGGGATACATGAAAAAATAAAATATTGCAAAAACATGCAAAGATTCCCCAACCAGGTAGGATTGTTTCACCTAATCGTATGCCCATATTTCCCATCACACTGTCGAATTTTAATAAAACAGAATTATAAGACCTAAGTTTATTTGATTCTAATATTATGCTGTGAGTTAAAGTTAATATCACCAAACGGGTAGGGTGGCGGATTGATAAACCTAAAATATGAAACATTCGGAGCAAATAATGAGACTGGTATTTGATAGAACCATTTATTCTATGTGTTTTTTTAGTTTCACACGTTTTACTTTAGTTTTGTGTCGGTATGATCATATTTTCATATATGGATGTTTTTTTTGTGCGATGTCGCCTAATAATCTTTAATGTCCATGTGACTAGGAGATGTTACTACCACGTCTAATGAACTGACAAAAAGTAAGAAGAAGATTGATCGATAGCTCTTGATTACTGTCGTTCGTATCCATTTCTTTACGGGTATGTGCGGTAAAGGCCAAGACAAGACAAGAAGACTTTTATCGTATATACACAAGCAGGGCAAGAAGACAATAACTTAAACACGCCATTTGTATGTTTAGGTTACTTGTTCCGTAAGTAATCCCTAAAATCCAAGATTATTTGTTATGTAAAATCCATAAGAAGGCAAATTTAAGATGGTAAATGATCATTTATCATGTTACCATTTCTTTACACATGAAATTCAATAAGAAGTTGCACAAATTTGAGATAGTAAATGATCATTTATCATGTCACTCTCTCTTACTTTGTCAATTTTTGTTGTTTTATACCTGTACGTCTAGGCCTGTAAATGAAATGAACGTTCATAAACTGTTATTTGGTAAATGAACGAACATGAACACAAATTTTATATGTTCGTTTAGTTAAACGAACAAACATGAACACATGTTTTGTTCGCTCGTTTATGTTCATGAACGTTCGTTTATGTTTGTTCATTTACGTTCGTTTATGTTCGTCTATTTATATATATTAATATAAAGGATATTATGTGTTAATATTTGAAACTTAAGTGTATTATGTTATACTAGAAACCTATAAGTTTAGTGAGATTTCGATTTCCACTAGTATACCTAAAAGTTCCAAAATAGTCATTGAAGATTATTCTCATTGTACACGCAAATCGCATGACTTTCGTCTTCTAAAACCGCGTTATATAACATTATGCACGTGTACATGAAAGTTGTTATTCTTTTTAGCGTCCATGCCCTTGCCAAATATTTCACAATATGCCATCATAGTCGTGAACCAAATGATCGTGGGCATCTTCACGATCTCTAATTAAAGTTTCACGTCTTGTTGTAGTTCTTGAATTCACGCTTTCAAACAATATTGTTAGATGAAAAAGCGGTACAACCCCAACTGATGAAGATGATGAACATGATCAATCCATAAAGGCATAAAGATTTCTAGTAATTTTTGAATGTGCGTCAAGATGTTTTGAATGTGGAACAATATTATATATGTACGTATTTTATTTAATCAAAAAACTTTTTTAAGTAGTATTTGAACTACAACCAAAGAGGAGGATAATTCTCATGGTCACATTGATACCAAAAATAAGTAGAAGTGTAAACTGAATACTACACCGATTTGTCTGCTCGGTATCAATCGGCATCGGTACCATTGAAAATACCGAAACTGAAGGTACTGAACACCGAAAACCTTAAAAACTGAATACCAGTATCGGTACCAATTATGTTCGGTCGGTGCCGGTTCGGTACAGTATTGGTATGGTACCGGTATTCGGTAAAATTTGCTCATCCAAACCACGGTGTGGATCGTGTTTATTACACTACGTGCTCTTAGGACTTAGGAGTTGAATTAGATTAGTGTGTGTTTGTTGTATTAAAAAAGTTAACTCTCTCTCTCTATACATATACTGATATACATGTGTGCATGTGTATAGTTCTCTCTCTCTCTCTCTCTCTCTATATATATATATATATATAAATATATACACACATTTGTATACTTTATTGAGTTCTAATTCCAATTGCACTTCTCTAAACTCAGGGAATCCAATTCAAAATCATCCACATGAAGGTTAGATTCTACTATTCCCCTGTTTTCACTATATGTTTTGAGGATTCTATAAGCTATATGTCTACTGCTTTTTATAATTACAAACATTGATTACCAAGATTTTTTGGTTATAATTTCATTTTTCTGTTGCTTTTCTATCCTTTGTTTTCCAATTTCACAAAATATATGTGTTTTTATTGAATATTTTGTTTTCAGAAGCAGATTCCAAATGCTTATTTTGTTTGTTGGAAAACACATTGGATCTGTTTTACTCCTTTATTTCTGTGCATTCCCCTGTTTTCAAAGTTATCTTACTTTTTTCTATTTTGTTTACAAGATCCCTTATTTCTATTTGTGTAATTTTTGTTTTTAGAAATAGAATCAAAATCTACTTTTTGTGATCTATAAGACCACATGACTACATGAGTATTTGATTTCATCCCTAATAGGGATCTGATTCATCCCTGTGTTTTGTTTCTTCTCTTGTTTAAAAAGAATTATTAATATTGTCATTTTGGTCCTGAAGGAGTTTGTGGATATGTTTTTGGTTGCTCCAAGTAGAGATTTTTCATAAGGTTGTCTAGTTTTGGATTGCTATCACTAAAACACGTTTAAATGTAAAGGTCTTATTTTATCCGCAACGGATGCACTTAAAACACCCATTGGTTGCATTTTTCTTATGAATTAATCGTTGTTTTTATTCACGAGATGTGAGATTTGCTTAAGATATCATAATATGTTTCTAATTACATGATTCAAATTTCTCTTCTTTTTCTTGTTTTCTTACACAAAATTCAAATTGGAGGCTTCTCTTCTTTACCCACTTCACAAATTTTAGATTCACTTTATTCAATCCTCAAAGAAAATTTCATTTTTCTCTTCATATTTCCTACATTTTCTATTGATGGTTGATCAAAAAAGTATATTATTTTTCTAAATTTTCAAAAGTTATTACTTTAGTACTTATAATTCAATTTTTTTTTATAGATATATGAAGTTAAATGACAACATTTGATTACAAGTGAAACTAAATTCACATCAGAAAAACATATATTAATTATGAAAATAAACATTATAACTTTTTCTAAAAAATCAAATAAATTATTTGAATGATATATATATTTGATTGTGAATTCTGTAAAATCTTGCTAAATTTATTGAATTTCCAGAAGTTTATATTGAAGTTGGAGTTGAATGATGATAAAGACAAGAGAAAGGCTATGAAGATTGTTGCAGCTCTTTCAGGTGAAGTACCACTTTTAACATTTGAGAATTTGTAGTTTTATCATAAGCTAATTTAATAATAGAACATTAATTTATGTTTTTATTATAAAATTTAATATTTAATGATATAATCTTTGTTTTGTTAGATTTAGTTAAAAACATGTTATAACTTCAGTTAATAATAATTTTATTTTTAAACCTTTAAAGAAGACAAAAGAACAAATCCAGATCATTCCAAACACTCGGTTTTCTCATAAGTGTAAAAGCTAATGGAAAATCATGAAAATATATATTTTTTTATCTAGCTTTATACGAATAGTAATTTTGATTAAAGTATTAAAATAATCATTTAGTTTAACAGGGTTAGAGTCAGATGATTAACTGGGTGAGTTAAATAGTAAGATCTATTGCAAGAATAAAAACATTCTTAAGACTTAAGTGTCAAAATCACATCTGCTAAACATCATAGGCTCCACCTTCACCTTTTAACAAAGAATGTATCACTTTCAAGTTATCGCTAAGATGTCATCAAATGATCGATTGCTACACCTAACTATCTTTTGGTTTTTAAGGTTAGAACCACGCAAATGTTAGTTTTAAGTCATAAACCACATTGTATTTTTTAACAATCTTTTTCATTTTAAATACCACTTAGTCTTACTGTTATAAAAATTTAAACTTATATCACATTTGACTAGACAGTCATTAATGCCAATAAACCTTAAGAATAGTGGTAAAAACGCGTCATCTGTAACATTAATCCACGTTACACCTTTTAGGCGGGTTATATATCTATATAACGGTCATATATATTTTTAAGAAAATAGTCGAATAATTACTTATATAATAATATTGATCAATAAAAAGAAAAAAACTTTTTATTTACATAAAAATATTCCTTCTATCGAATTTTGACCCTAACCGTGACACACGACTAATGACAAATTGACAAGATGAAACATAAACAATTCTTTATTAATAATTTTTCCCATATAGTAAAATCCCCTGTTTTTAAGAAAAGAATATTTCTCTGCTGACGTGTCACGTGATTATTGGTCTGGTGATTTTTTAACCACCAAAACAGTCGGTAGATCTAGACACTTTTATAAAAGAATTATTTGTCTTTTTAGTTTCAATTGTGTTACCCTTTTCTTTACTCCACTTAGGTAGTCCATCATTTTTTTATTCTTTCATGCAATGTATGGTTGTACTCCATGCATAACTAAAAGTACAAGTTATAGGAAAATAATAAGAATTAGGATTTAATGGTTGGGGAAAGTGACACTTGATGTGTTGTTTCACCAAGAATGACGTGGCGCTTTAGTGTCCGATTTGCCATTTACTTTAGCTTTTAGTGCAAAAGGGAAGTTATCGAGTGGGTGGGGGTTTGTTGAATATGTATATTTTCCCACTTGCATAAGTTACTATTAGGGGTTTTACGGGTTGAGTCCAGTTGAGCTAGGTAACAGACTGAGTCGGCTTAAATTCTAAATCAAGTTGAAAACTTGAGCTCGAGCTCAGTTCGGTTTGAGTTAACTCGACTTGGTTTGGTTTTAAAGAAATTTAGCTCGAGTATATTGTAAAACTTAGAAAAAAAACAAGTATTGATGTAAATTGGATCGAATAATGTTTGGAATTTGGTAGGCTTGAAATATTGAATGTCATTTACTTGGTTTATAAAATATTGAAAGTTAAGGTTAATATAAGTGAGCCACTTTATGAGCCACCCTTGGCTTGGACTTTGCTCCTTTACAAACCGAGGTTTTTTTCCGCTTTTTACAAGCGAGCTTCAAATCACGAGCTATTAGGACAACCCTAGTTTGTATTTGACCTCGTAGACGTTTGTATATGTCCATTCATCCTCTTGTACACTCGTATTTTACCTTGTGAACGTATTTATACACCCGTATTATCCCTTGTATATTCCCTTACTCAAGATTTAAAAAGTTGGAATGATTATATGACAATGTGTTGCAGTCAATAAAAATATATTTGAGGTATATTTAACACAACCATATAACAATTATACTAAAATTTGATTTATTATACTCTGAATTGCTTTTTTTGGAGGAATATCTTAATCTAAACTTCATATAGTAATAATCGTGTTTATAAACTTATATGTTTAACTAGTTTTAACAAACCCGTGTAATACACGGATTAAAAATATAAAAATAACATAATTCATAAATGTTTAAATAATTAGTATGATTAAGTTACGTATTACTATAACAATGAAAAATAAAAAGTTACATTTATAAATTGCAAATGTTCAAATACTTTTTTGAATAATATAATATATATTTGACCCATTTAAAATTAAAGTCAGTTGTGTTAAAATCACACTAATCTAAAATAAATAAATATATCAATAAATATTTTTTCTTTTTAGCTTTTTTTAAATTGAATCTTATTTAGCTATAAAAATATGTATAGTTCAAAACAATATGATTACACAATTAAGTTTATAATATAAAAAAATAAATTTAAAACAAAATGAATTATTACTATTAATTGAGTTTCTTAAAATAAAAAACTTGATTAAAATAATATATTAGTTTAGGCGGAAATTTTTTTTAAGGAGTAATGTGATAGTGACATGTGACATCCTAATTACCCTTTTATTATATAGTATAGATTTGTTGGTATTCAACAGTTTTTTGATAGTTTACTAATAGTAACATATTTTATCATTATATTTTCGAAACAAGCAAAACATGTAACTAGAAGTGTACCCTAATTCTGAAATACCAATTGCTACAAATTTATCTATTTATGGTTGAACGTGAATTAGGTTTAGAGATAATAAGTGTCGCATAAAGCGATATTTATGTGGTTGATAATAAGTGCCTAAAAAGTTTACATACTTACGTATTACGTATTAGATAAGTGTGATTGAAGTTGTTCATGTATAATCAAGACAACATCAATGGTACGAAAAAGCTGATTGAAGCTGTTATCCATATGTAATCAACACGACATTGATGGTATTGAAAGAATTTGGGTATTTAAAACGGACAAAAATATGAACTAAAATGAAATTACAAGATTAGATTTGTTTGTTTCTCGTCAACATCAAACTGCAATTGTAATAATTACGTTGAATAGGGAAATATTAGGTCCAATGTCCATATGTTTGAAAACCACTGAGTATGAAGAAACAAATTATGTCAAGCATGACGTATGCAAAGAAACTAACTTATATACTAGGATCATACTTGTCACATGTCATTGGAGTAATAGACTATGTATAGACCTATATATACATATCCTCATATAAGTTTTAAATCGTCATATCTTAAGTATTGAGCGAACATGATTATGTTTTTTCAGGCATTGATTCAATCACCATAAACATGAAAGAAAAAAGTCTGACAATAATTGGAACCGTTGATCCAATAAGTGCGGTGAGCAAGCTTCGTAAACTTTGGCCTACGTATTTAGTTTCAGTGGGACCCGCTAAAGAGCCCGAAAAGAAGGAAGAGCCCAAGAAAGAAGAAAAGAAAGAGGGGCCGAAGAAAGAAGAGGAGAAGAAAGAGGAGCCGAAGAAAGAAGAAGAAAAAAAAGAGGAACCAAAGAAAGAAGAAGAAAAGAAAGAAGAGCCCCAAAAAAACGAGCCTAAGAAGAAAGATGACCAGAAAGAAGAAGCCCCAAAGGAAGAATCGAAAAACAACGAGCCAAAAGAAGAAAAGAAAAGGGTCCCACAAGAGCAATTTGTAGGGACGCTCATGCCTTATAAACCATATTACCCTCCTATGCATACCTACTATAACTATCAACCACCATATCATCATAGCATTGAGGAGAACCCAAATGCATGTGTTATTTGTTGAAATAAAAATGTAATTAGGGATTTCCTTTATGGTAATTTCTCCAAATATTTTAGGAGGTTGTCAATATGCATAATCTTGATGCAAATTTAAGGCAAAGATAACCCGCATAAGTGAGAAGGCTTTTTAGCCTTTGTATACAAAAGTGATATGTATTGATTGGGCTTTTGATAAAGTTGTTCACTAAGACAATAATAAGAGAACTTTGTTTGTAGTTTTATAAATAGTTTAATGTAAAAATGTAGTTTAAAATGGATTTAAATGTGTTTCTATTTTCTAAAATATTATACTCATGGTTCTTGATGGTAAAGGTTTGAGCTTATATCCTAATTCGATCAACAATTACTTATGGTTTGTCTTCAATAATAAGTTGAGTGTGTGCTTAAAATGCCATGATGTCTTTCATAGTTTAAGCGTTGAACAATTGATTACACGTGTGAGTGTCTAGTATTTTGATTTATGAATTTATGAAAAGTAACACGAAACTTAATATTAGTTTCTTATTTTACCATTATGAAAATAAATTATCAAACATTAGCTGCTTGTAGTTTTGTTTTTCATTAACTATTAGATTGATATATGTTTTGGAACTTTGATGTTTGCAGTTTTGTTTCAACTTTCCTGTTTGGTCGCTTCTCAACCATCAATTGAAATTCAAAACATCAAACCATGTCCCACTATCATCTACACACGATCTAGAAAAACCTAAATTCTAAATCCTCTAGTCATTCAACTCTTGGCCAAGAGAGATGACAATGAGATATGATGTCCTCCATCTAATGGCTTAAGTTGCAACTTAGATTCAAAAACTAAGACTTTTGTAGGGATGCTAATTTAGATCATTTAAAAATCAAAAACATTAGGTTTGTTTAAATTGTATCGTCATTTTTGGCTTTGTATTTAGACGTTAATATTTAGTAAGGTATCGGAAATTAATATATACCAACCCATACTCGAACTCTAAACTTCTATTGTATATGAAAATGTACTAGATTTTCTAGTTATGGCGTACAAGTAGTTTTGACAAAACCACATTATGGTTTCAAAAAACAACTAAACTGGTTAGATTGGGTGGATTAATAAGACTTGTCGTTTTGACAGTTTAGTTTTAACAATTTGGACCTTTCTTTTTAAATTATTTTTATATTAAAATTTTGAATTGATAAAAGATGATTCAAATAATAAATCATATGAATATTTCTTGTTAAAAATGTATGCATTGGATAAATACTCACATGTATCTATCATTCCATAAATCAAACAAAATAGTATATGATTATAAAGGATGAGCCTCAAGGCAGACTCTATAGCCGAAGTATCAGTCACTTTAAATCTAGATGTATGCTGTCAAAAAATAATATTAAACGATCAAATCTTTGAAGCATTTCGGAAACTGTGAAGATGTATATGCAAAAACTGTTTATCCACGTCCCGTTGAATGAGATATAAGATTAAACATAATGACATATACATCATTGATCATACATCACTTTTCCAATATTACATAGCATAATAAGATCTACATAACGCAGCATTATACTCAGTATTACTCACCGGTCAATGTTGACCTGCTTTACTGAAAAAGTGGTCAATCTGCAGGCACCCCTGAGACTGCAAACTACTTGCTTTGGCCCCAAACTTTCCACTTTTAGCAGAAATTGATGATCCATTGGAGTTCTGCTTGTATAAATTAATTTTAAAAGTGAGCTAATAATCACACGTGAAACAGTTAGAACTCTAATATAGGCATACAAGCAAATACACCCATTTGGGTAATGGGTCAAAACTGGGTAGGCCAGGTGACTGAAATCATTAGAGCATTGGCACAAGATCAAAACTGAAAACATACTAATGTAAACCATTCATCGGACTGTCATGTAGGTGAGAAAACTTACAAGTGAAGACAGATTTGTGGATTTCAAAACTTTGATTGTACCACCTCTACCATCAGCTCCAACAGCAATAAGATCACCAGATGTTTGTTTTGGCAGTAAAGATGCATTGGAACCCTTATTTTGACCCTTTTTGCACCATTTTCCCAAATGTCTTTTTGTTCCATCTGGACCTAGAAGTGTAGCAGAGAAACAAAAGTCTGCTGCTGATTTTCAAATTAAACAAAAAACAAATAGTTAGTTTGCGATAAATGTATTATCAGCTTATATTTCCCATTGTAAGAGAGGGAAACCCTCAATGTATAGGAAAGAAACTTAAAACACTAGAAACTTAACTTGGGCTCATGGGCAATTTACTAATAAACCTTAATTATATAATTAAAATTCACTAGATGTGGTAAAATTGTTGGTTGGACAAGTTGAGTAATAGGTCAAAACAGGTTCAGATCAAACAAGTTTAACTTTTGTGCGTGTTAAAATGAATGTGTTGACCCACAAACACTTTTTAATCCACTGTTATGTTTCATAAATAACTAACTAATTAAATATGATTGAAGTATCATTATAGTAAAAATTTTATTTTTTTTACTTGAACGCTTTTGGAGGTTCTATGCAACAAAAATACAATTTATATGACTTTTAACCCATTGACCAACTCCCTCTTAGCTATACTTTTTATATGACCCATTTGAGATGGAACATAACCGAAATCGAATAATCTACTCATAAAGTAAATATTACCACCTCCATTTTTATCCATAACTGTTGCTCATTAAAATATAACCACAGTTGGCCCATTTTCACATTAAAGTGTAAGAATTTCACTCCCCAAATAGCATCATTACCTTCTTGAGGATTAAAATCTGGCAAAGAAGCTTCTTTTGTGATGTTAGGCAGGGGCTTATTTTGTACATTCTCATGCACAAACACCAGGTCATCATCTGTATAATCCTGCTGAGGATCTCCATTATGTTCTCTTGTTCCATGAGCTTTCTTTGATAAATATGAAGCATCTGTTGTTCCCCTATTAGTAGGCTGAGGTACTGAATCATATGACGAGAATTTAGATGAAACCGAAATCTTTGGTGCATCATCATCGATTAAAATGTAAGAACTAACACCATCTTTATTATTACTTTCACTAATTTTCTCAGTCACTCTTAACCTCTTTGTTTTACTAAAACAAAAATCAGGCTCCTTTATTGTATCTTCTGGTGTACATGTGTCATTAAGCATGGTTCTTGTCATGGATATACCTTTAGTTTTCCTACTTCTTCTAATTGCTCTTTAGCTTTTTCAAGCTCTTTACGACAACGGGCCTCGTCTCTACCCAGAGTTTTGTACTTGACCATTAGTTCGGTAAACATCCTATTAGAAAAACACGCAATACCTCATTATGTCCCTGTGTAAGTTTGTAAAGATAGCATATATGAATGTGACATGAATTAACATGATATAATATTTTATCAAGCCCACCACTCCCAACATGTTCACATACTTCCTTTGGTTCTAAACAAGTAGTAAGAGGTTAAACTACCAAAGAGGATAAGAAAACCTAGAACATAATCAAGGGTTTTTGTTATAGATTGTATTATTAAAATAATGAAATAAATCCCCTAGTATTTCAAGGATGCAGGTTATAGAAGTATTATAACTTACTTGTTGCGGACAACCAAAGACCTTTTTAGAATATCCACACTATCTTTACTATGGGGCTCAGTACCCAAAGAAGCAAGTTTGACAATTTCATCTCCTTCCAAGTTCAAATCAGAGACCCTGCATTATAAGACCCACAAAGGTGGCAATTACAACCTATTTAATTATGAATAGGCAGATGGTTTAGATGGGTCTAAAAGTGTAACAGATCAGGTTTGTCAAAAGGGTTAAAGACACCAAAATTTGCCCAACGTGTAATTGAAATGCATACAACCTCTCAACTTGATTGCAATACATCCAATATGTTATAAAATTTAAAAGGAACAGGACAGGAAAAGTGTATGTGCGAACCAAGAAATTTATGGTTCTGGTTCTTCCTCATATAGCTACACTTACAACTTACAACTTGAAATGTAACAAGTATACCTATGGGGATTTTAAATGTGCTTATTGAAGTGATAATAGCAACTTGAAGAACAAGGATCAGAAAGTCAGTATTAAAGGCAACAGAAAGATGCAAAATTATGTTTTCTTATTGCATGTAACTTCAATTTTTATTTTTTGATCCTAAATAATCAACAAATCCAATCTCAAAGACTGTTAACTAAACTCTTTGCAAAACAAACATCCAAAGTCCAAACACCCTTTGATGTGATTCTGTGAAGAAACTCAATAAACCCAGAATAAGCTAGCTTTTTTTACCATTTGAGAGTGGCATATCATGTACACTAAAAATGGCAAGTCACATGCCCACTAAACATGGCAACAATATGGAAACACCAAAAACAAACATAGTCAGCATATGATTAACAAACTTATACTTCATGATAATTCATGCAATGGAGTTCTAAATAGAGTAGACAACTAATGCACATGCAACATAGTTGGGGTCAAGACGAACCAGAAAGCCCTGATAAGTCTTTTGCACCTTCTCACATGAGCTCCAACTTCATCATGAGTAAGTCGTTCTCTTTTCAAAATACACAATGTTTGGTTGTACAGAATCAATAATCTTACAAAAGTCATCAGTGTTAAATCTTTGTAAAAATAAACTGTTAGCATTCATGTACTTTACAAGTGTCATCAATAATTTGATATCCATGAAACATACAGACTTTCTACATTTGACGGGTATAAAAGTTTAAAATCATCATTGCTTGTACATAAGTTAATGCATTTGAAGTTGGAATTTCCCAAGAGGTGGAAAACGATTACATGAATTAAATTTCAACAAAAGTCTATTTTTTAATAAACTGATTTATGGAAGCTTGTTATTAAAGTAGTTACACTTTAAAATGCCATAATTCTAGGCATTTAACCCAACATTTGGGTTCATAAATCAAAGTGGTGCATCAAGAATAATATTGATTGTAGGTGTGTAAATAATAAAGGTGATGATGTTGTTATTGGAAGTTAAAGTTTGAGTTCTTGTTATGAAATCTAGGCCTTCTAGTTCTTACTGATTTATTTATATTGTGAAGGATTTTTATACAAGTAACCAATAAACTCACTCATACAACAAGCAAATACTACATGTTTAGTTTTTTACTAAAGAATTTCAAGTTCACTAAACTAAAACTTTATGGTGCCAATGTGTATGCATGAAAAGAGGGGCACTGTGAGCAACTTAATGATGCCAATGTTTATGCATGAAAAATATACAAAAAAATATCAAATTTCAAACATTGGTTTATTTCTTTATAGGAATTTCATAATGCTTCGCATACATGCTTTAAGCATCTTCAACCCATATGTCGTATTTATTTTTAAGTCGGTCTTTTTATTTCACATGTTCAAGAGTTGTAGCATTACCCAAATAGATCCATTAAGAATATGGGACAAAATAGACACTTTTAACACAAGGATAAAAGTTTTTTCTTTTCAAATAATTAATGGAGTAATGTACCTTGTCAAAACATGAAGGTGTAAACATGAAATCCCACAAAACTTTAGACCTGAATATATATAAGGATACTGTGTGTGAAGGCCACTCAAGTATACAACTACTTGTATGATGAAACTAATATGTAGCCCAATTAAGTAGTTTGTCTTGTTTGTTTAAACCAAATCCAATATAAGCATACAGTAATTTTGCACATGGTAATCTCAAATGATGAAAGTTGGGCAAAATTAGAATTGGTTAAAGGGCTATGGCAATAACAAAGTAAAGTATTGTTATAAATTAAGTGATAGCTCAACAAATAATATCACAATTAACTTTGATAATGACAACTTTAAAAAGGACAACCTTAACTTGTTTTTATGCAACTTTTGAACCATGATCAATGACTACAAGGTGTTTGAATATTCTGTAAAGTGAGAATCTGAATGTAAGTTTTCTATTAAAATTTAACCTGGTAATGTAATTCTTTATACAAATATTATTTTAAAAATGATCATGATTTAATTAAGTGTATTGGTGGATCAAATGTAACACCCGGCCTCTCATACCAACAATATTGTCCGCTTTGCCCACAAGTAGCTCACGGATTTCCTTTTGGTTGCCCGGGTGAAAACTTCCCAGGGAGGTCACCCATCCCTGGATTGCTCCCACCTGAGCACGCTTAACTGTGGAGTTCTCCTCTCATCCACAGCCAATACGCCCAAAACGCGTTGTTGATATTAGAGACCAGACATTCCTTATGAACCAGGAATCT
>BJCN01344900.1:1947-12046 GCA_018326445.1 Flaveria brownii
AGGTTCTGATCATGATAAGATTCAAAGAACTAAATTAAGAACCTAGAACCAGGTTTACACATGGTTAATAGGCTAATTGACTCACTAAGTACTTAAACCTTCCTGGTAGGAAAGCTTTAGTAAATAGATCTGCCAACTGTTTTTCAGTTGCAATTTGAATCAAAATGATTAATCCTTTCTCAGAATTATCTCTGAGAAAATGATATCGTTTCTTGATATGTTTTGTTATTGAATGTTGGACTGAATTAGCTGTAATGAACATAGCAGTAGTGTTATCAATGTAAATGGGTGTTTTAAGAAAATTGAACCCATAATCCAGCAGTTGGTTTTGCAACCAAAGTATTTGACAACATTCTGCTGATGCAACTATGTACTCAGCTTCTGCAATTGAAACAGAGACATTTGTTTGTTTCTTGTATTGCCACGAGACTAATCGGGGACCAAGAAACTGACAACCACCTGTTGTAGATTTTCTATCTTGGCAGCATCCACCATAATCACTATTTGTATATCCATGTAACTCAAAGTTACCCTCGCATGGATACCAAAGCCCTAAAGCTGGTTTGCCTTTAAGATACCAGAATATCCTCTTGACAGCAATTAAGTGGGATTCTTTCGGGTCTGATTGATACCTGGCACAGACACAAACAACATACATTATGTCTGGTCTTGATGCAGTAAGATACATCAAAGAACCAATCATAGATCTGTATAAAGTTTGGTCTATTGATTTTCCTTTAGGATCAGGCTCAATCTTGGTGTTTACGTCAGCTGGAGTTCTTATGGACTGACAATCTTGCAGTTTGAATTTCTTCAAGAGTTTGTCAACAAACTTCTCTTGATTTATGAATATACCATTTGCAGATTGTTGAACTTGTAGTCCAAGGAAGAAATTGATTTCTACCATAGAACTCATCTGGAAACGAGACTTCATGATTTCTTCAAATTCATTGCACAGTTTTGGACTAGTAGAACCATATATGATATCATCAATGTACACTTTCACACATAAGAGATCATTATCATCCTTCTTTATGAATAGAGTTGGATCGATCTTCCCTCTTGTGTATCCATGTTGGATCAAGTGTTGTGAAAATGTCTCATAAGATTCTAGGTGCTTGGTGAAGTCCATACAAATCTTTGCTAATCTTGTACACTCGATGTGGAAATTCTACATCCTCAAAGCCTGGAGGTTGCTTCATGTACACATCATCAGTGATTGGACCGTACAAGAATGCACCTTTCACATCCATCTGATACACCTTGAATTGCATGAACGATGCATAAGCCAGGAAGACACGAATGGATTCGAGTCTTGCAACTGGAGCAAATACTTCATCGTAGTCAATTCCTTCTTCCTGTGTGTATCCTTGTGCAACTAGTCTCTCCTTGTTTCTTATAACTATTCCTCAATCATCGGTTTTTTTTCTAAACAACCATTTTGTTCCTATAGCATTTTCTTCTTCAAGTACTTTCACCAAATTCCACACTTCTTGTTTTGGGAATTGAAGTAATTATTCTTGCATGGCTTTAATCCAACCATTGTCGTTTAACGCTTCGGTAACATTTTTAGGAACAATTTGAGAAAGAAAACAAGAGTATAAGCACATGTTTGCTTGTTCTATTTACTCCTTGTTGTTCTCTCATTCAATGGACCAATAATCTGTGATGTTGGATGGTTCTTGTGAATATGAGATGTGGGAATCTCATCACCTTGAACATTAACATCCAGATTTGTTTGATTCAAGTTGGAGAGCTGATACAGTAGGTTAGAAGAATGTGGATTGAAATTTAGAACTTGAGTCGATGAGTTGATAAAGTAATCAAAGTTACCAATATCAACTGCATCACCAGAGATATATTATGTTCTAGACACAGGTGGCACAAACTCATTACCATCATTAGGAATTGGTTTTGATCCTTCTTGATCATTTGAAACTGAATGATCTGAAGCTTTATTATCTTGATCATTGTCATTGAATCTAATCATTGAATCCTTGATAAACGAGAAGAATGGGTAATCTGGGCTTGAATCATCTGGGTCGTCAAAATCCAAATCCTCACTAAAAGATCCAAGATCTCCTCTAGAGCTCTTCTTACATGTAGAATCAAGAAAGTTCGATTGACTAAACAAGTTAGATTAAAGAGAGTTTGACAGCGAATCTAAATCAAATAACCAAGTAGGTCCATTTGAAACTGATGGAAATCCAAAAATTTAACGTTGAATGTTTCAAGAATAATATTTGTCCTAAAGTTATAAACTCTATAGGCTTTTGAAATAGATGAGTATCCAATGAAAAATCCATTATCAGATTTTGCTTCAAATTTTCCTAAATGATCACTTGAATTAAGAATCATGACAGGACAACCAAATGATTTTAGAAAATTTATATTTGGTTTCCTGCCAAACATTTACTCATATGGAGTTTTCAATTTATCTTTCACAATTAAAGTTTTATTCTGAACAAAACACGTAGTTGATATAGCTTCATCCCAAAAAGTGATAGAAATCTTTGCATCGGCTAACATAGAAAGAGCAGCTTTAATCAGTGTTCTATTCTTCCTTTCCACAACTCCATTTTGTTGAGGAGTTCTGGGAGCACTGAACTGATGAGCTATTTCTTTCTCTACACAAAACATCTCAATGTTAGCATTTTTGAATTTTGTACCATTATCACTTCTTATTATCTTTAGTTTGTGATCTAGTTGATTTTCAACATTAATGATAAATTCTTTTAATAATTCAGCCATTTCATATTTAGCATGTAAAAAGAAAAACCATGAAGATCTTGTATAGTCATCAATGATAACTAGACAATATGATTTTATTCCAATACTCTTGACATTTGTTGGTCCTTATGTAACATCTGTAGAGGTTTGGAATTTGAGTTTATCAGCTTGGTCTTATAAGATGCTTTGTGTTGCTTTCCCTTCAAACATGCTGAGCAGTGATCAGTTGTTGCAAACTTATTGGATGGAAGTTCTATGATTTGATATCCTGCTACAAGCTTGTTCATGTTCTTGAAGTTTGAATGTCCAAGACGTCTATGACAAAGTTGGCTTTCATCATTTGATGCTTTAGCAATTACGCAGGTTGTTTCTGTTGAAGGTTCAACTTGAGACATATCCAGCTTATATACATCTCTATCCCTTTTAGCTATAACAATTACCCAATCCTTGCTTATCTGAAATCCTGGCTTCAAAACATAACAGAAAGAATCGTCAAATAGAACAGAATATGATTTATCACATATTTGGGATACGCTTAAAAGATTAAAGTTCAACTGTGAACAGAAGTTGACTTTGTCGAAGCTTATTATCCCATTTGATACTGTTCCTTCTCCTGTTATTTTTCCACCCGCATCACCACCAAAGGGGACATGCATTCCATCCTTTAACTTAAAGTCTTGTAATAAGGCAGGATTGCCTGTCATGTGCCGGCTACACCCGCTATCCACATACCATGTATTGAGTGGTCTTCTCGGGCGTACCTGCACAACAAGAAAATTAAGTTGAGATATCTACCCAAGCCGAGATGGTCTTGGATTTTCCATATTTATCAACAATGGTAAATTGTTTGAAATGAAGAGTATTCAAATCAGGTTTATTCTTAATGAATTTACCAATCTTGTTATGAAATTGTTGTGGATTCTTTTTGTGAACATTCATACCATTTGACTGATCAAATTTTGACAAGTATTGATTACCAACATTTTTATTAGTCATTCTTACATATCTTGGTATAAATTATTCTTTCAGAACTTGTTTTGGCCTCACATAAGTGTTCTTTTGAAAAGATCTCAGACCTAAAGATGGTTGGTTAGTTAATCATTAAAATCCATCAGTTTGATTTCTCATATACTGAGGATTAACATAACCTTTGCTCATGTTTGAATTGGCAAATCCTCTATTAGGTGAACTCTTTCTAAAATAACAATTCTCAGTATTATGAGTTTTCTCATCATAATAAGTACAGTATTTGTTCAAATAACAATCTGCTATAAAATGTTTTCTCATGTCACATATATGACAATACTTATTGAAAAAGCACTCAGCAGTATTGTGATTTTTCATATCACATATTTCACAGTACCTTTGTGGAGATTTAAATAACTGCTTGTTAACTTTTGATGTTGACGATATATTTGATTCATTTTCATATTTTGGCGTCAAAAAGTTAAATTGTTGTTTTTTAGTTGTCAATTTTTGCTTTTGAGTTGACATTTTGTTTTTTGACTAATTACTTTTCATCTTTTGTTCATGAACTTCCTTCTTTAATTCCTTAGGAACAAAACTTTTTGCAACAACAGAAGTCTTAGAATCTGAACCCATTTTCAGATAAGAGTGAGATTTGTTCTTAGGACTTATCTTGCTTTGTTGAAGAGAGTTCATATTCAACAAACCGGCTGACACAAATTCTATAGGTTTGAGTTTAGTTGCTTGATTTGTTGGTTTGATCAGATTTTCTGAGCTTTTGTTTTGTTCTGTTTTGGTTTTAGATGATTTCCTTATCCTTCTTTGATTCTTTGCTTTAGAAGAACTTGGTTTACTTTCAGATTGAACATCTTCAGGTGAAGATTCTTTTTCATTATCTTTCTGTTCCAGATCAACAGACTTTGAATCTTCTAATGTTCCTTCCTGATGTTTAACTGTATGTTTGCTTTTAACTTTCACTTCTTCCAATACATAATAAATTTGATCAGAAGTATTCTGATTTTTCTGTTTAGATTCATAAGTTTTTATCTTGATTGGATAACCATTTTTAATCTTTTCTTGATCATTTACAATAAAAACTTTTACATTATCTTTTGCCTCTTCACATTCAGAAGTCTTGATTTTGTTCTGAAAGGCTTTGAGTTTAGCCTTATTCTCAGGAGAATGATCATGCGTATTAAAATTCTCTGGTAAACTGTTAGTTATTGATTGAGGCATAAGTTCATGAGTGAATCCTAATCCTACTTTCTGTTTAACTTTTCTTTCACTCACCAGTTTTTCAACTATCATTTTTGAACATTTAACTTTGGCAAGATCCATTTAAGTAGCAGCATGTGCTATCTTCTCCTGTTCAAGATTTTTGGTCATTTCATCCAATTGTTTAGAAACAATTTCTGATTCTTTTATCTTTTTGTTCCATGATGTTTGAAGAGAAATGATCTTTTGATCTGCTATTTTATGGTTAGATTTTAATTTGTTATGCATTGACTCGTCTTGTTTAAGTTTCTCATAGATTTTATATGAATAGCTTCGATAGTATTCAACATGTTCGAAGCATGATTTAGTGCACAATTTCTCTCTTACTTTAGAAGGTATTTGAGAAAATTTTGGGGATGTGGTTTCATAGTTTGAGGATGAAGTGTCAACCTTAGGTTGATCAGATTATGCCATTAGAGCTAGTTCATCTGTATCCTCCTTACGACAGATTTGTCACTCCAATCATAGTCATCTTCTTCATTCTCACATTCCACTTTTGGATCACTGTTCTCTGACCAATCTTCCCCCTGAATTTCTACAATAAGAGAAAACCTGAAGTTAGATCATTAGTAAATTAATCAGCATATGCACTCCAATCATATCCATCTTTAATGCTGACTACAAGAGCTTTCTTGGGCTCTTCAGATGATTTTGATTCATCTTTAAGCTCAGGCATAGGAAGACTTTGATAAGGCTTTTGGAATGTCTTCTGAGATGATTGAAACCTCTGATTGCCAGAACTTGATTGATATTTCCTCCATTATTACTGGGAGCTTTGCATTCTCTAGAGAAATGTCCATAACTGTTGCAGTTAAAACACCTTAACTCTAACTTGTCAAAACCAACAGTTTTGTTAGCACTAGGCTTGTACTTCCTGTTGACATATGAGTATTTTTGTGTTCTATAGGCAATCATCACCATCTGCCAATTCAGATCCATCTCTTCAACATCTTCAGGATCCATCTCAAAGAAATCCTGCAAAACAAGGTCTAACTGAGTTAAATGGCTACCTTGATATGCTTGAAAACTATCCATGAATGCAGTGAAAGCAGTTTTAGTCTTTTCAGCCTCTAATAGGATGTTTATAACATCTTTAACTTTGTAGATTTAGCATAGTTAGTTGATGGAGTCTCTGTTTGAACATTAGAACTTTGAGATTTAGGAGGAGATTGAGGTTGAGACTGTGTCGTATAAGTAGGAACACTTGTGAATGATGAATCAGTGAAGAATCTTGCTCCAACAAATAAGTCTCCCTCTTCTTCTGGAACACTCTCACTCTTTTCCATGAATACATTCTCCATAGCGTTTGCAGGAGATTCAACAAATTGATACTTTGACGTTGATGCTGCTCTATCATTGTTCCTTGAGCTTTCATCAATTTCAACAGACTCTATTTTGGCAATAAGCAGATCTAGATCCATGAGAAACTTCTCAGTATGCTTGAACAATGTCACTGTTTGTTTCCACGATAAGGGTAAAGCATTAAGTAGTCTGAGACTTAGATCTTCAAGTTCATGCTTGATGCCAGCTGTTGACATCTCAGTTATGAGCTGAACAAATCTGTTCATCATGTGGTTTACTGTTTCACCAGACAAATGTTGAAACAGTTCTAACTACCTTTTCAACGTTTGTTTCTTTAGGTTTTGAATCTCTTTTCCTCCATCATAGATGGTTTTTAAGGCTTTGTACATGGTATATCCAGTTTGTTATCCATCAAGCCTTGCTAGAACTTCCAAAGGTAGTCCTTTACACATCAAGGAGTATGCTTTGATATCATTCTTGACCATTCTCAAATCATCTCCTTGCAAACCATGTTAAGGGTAGGGTTCTTTGAATCTTTAGTATATACAAAACCCCTGTCAGGCCCATCAGTGGTTATAGGAATGTATGGTCCTTTTGCAATAGATTTCTAAAGATCAGTGTTAATGGAATTCAAATGATGTTTTAACCTAAGTGACCAATTTTTGAAATTTGCACTGTTTTTAAGTTGAGGAACTCAATTTTTTGAATTTTCTGATTTCACTATTTTTATATTTTGTTGATTTTTAAGTTTTTGAATTAAAGAAAATAATTAAAAATATTTTTGGATTTTTCAATTTTTTTTATGAAAAAAATTTCTAAGTGTTAAGTGATGATGCGCCTGAACAGTCTTGGAACGTCCCAATAGTTGTGGAACTCTTGAATTTGAACAACAAACGTCTAAGGGATTGACTTAAAAAAATTTCCAAACCGCCCAAAGTTGATGCGCCTGAACAGTTGTAATGCGCCTAAACAGTTGTCACACGTCTGGGAGTTAAAAACGCCCCAACAGTTCTGATGTGCCTCTACAGTTTTGATGCGCCTATAATTACTTAGTTTAAGTAATTCCAAAATGCTCAAACAGTTGAAATGCTCTTCAACAGTTGTAAAACACCTAACTTTAAAACGCCTACACAGTTGTAAAGCGCTTGAACAGTTGTCAAGCGCCTAAATACTTAGGCAATTTTCAGCAGTTTTCAAACCTAATGCACCACATTCATCCTGTTCTTATGAATGTAACGAACTCAATTCTTCTGATTTCATTCAAAACTTGATGAATTGGATTGAAATCTTCCAATTAGGTAAATTTAATGCCGATAAAAAATCTTCTATCTTCAATTTCTTTAAGTCTATGCTTTCACGAAATTTATTACATTCTTCACAGGCATGTTTATCAAAAAGTTCATCTTTGGTACTTACATGTGATATGTTGGAGGTGTCAGCCATGAAAGCAACCTTAGATTCCTCATTTGTTTGAGTTTCTGTGCTCGCAGCAGCCAGTTCATCTTCAACCAGATGATCCATGACATCCATAGCTTCTTCAGCGTCTGAATTAGCATAATCAGCAATGTTTTCTCCTTCACTCGCTGAATGATCGTTAAGATCGTCTACAAACGCAACATTAGCTTCACCACCAGAGATGAACCGAAATGTCCAATCTTGTCCTTTATCTCCTTGAGTAACCATAGCTTTGGAATATGGACTGGTTGAAGCCACTTTCTTTTCTTTTTCCTGACAATTATGTGATGAGAAAGGGTTACCATTTCTAGTCTTCTTTGGTTTCACACACTCTCATTTGAAGTTACCCTTTTCACTTCAGTTGAAGCATTTAACTTTGGTCTTATAAAAACCAAAAGTTGTGTCTCTGGTGGTAACTAGATTCAGCCCTATCTTCTTCACAAACTTTTTAGCCCTTCTAACAGCACTAGCCAAAGCCCACATGATATCCATCCTTTCCAACTTATTCTCATCCACCTACTCATAATCTTCTTCCACGAGATGAAAGTTTCCTATTTTACTAGCAACCAAACCATCATATGAGTGTACAAGCGTGACAAGAAGATCCATATGCTCCTTTGCTACTTCAATAGTAAAATTTCCCAAATTCTCAGTCTTCAGCTTTGTAGTATTAGAGTCAAGGAAAATATACTGAGTTCCAGATGATCCTGATGATTCACTTCCAGAAGAACCACTTTGAGAAGTTCCGGACGTGTTGGAAACAAATGTTGTTTGAAGAGGTGCACCGAATGAAACTGGTGTGGGAACAACATTATATAGTGATGGATTATGTGTGTATGACCCTTTCTTGGACTTGTATTTCATTCTTACCACCTCCTCCCTCAACTTCAAGATATAGTCATTAATGTCCAGAGTAGCTAGAACTTTGTTCTGTCTTACCACCTCCTCCCTCAACTTCAAGATAAAGTCATTGATGTCCAGAGTAGCTAGAACTTTGTTCTGTCTTAGATTAGAAGTAAAAGAATCCCATTTATCCTCAAGACCATTGATAGGATCAAATGTATAGATCTGTGATGATATTAGAGGACAATGCAATGAAATACAAACACAGTAATCAAATCAAAACACAATATCAATAAAAATTCATAGATTTTATTAATAATACAAAGTGTAAGTAGCAGATTCATTCAAGTCTCTCTAATCTACACAAGTCTAAGCTATATATACTATCAATAAACAAAGGAACTAACTAATTACAAAACTAGTCCCTATACTATGACAAAAACATAAAAGACAAATAAAGACAACATGTTCATCTTTCAAGAAGCAGTAACAACCATCAACAAAGCTTGCTACTTTATCCTCCATTGAGGTAGTAACACCGTGTGTATGCAGCTCACTCATCAGATGATAAAACCAATCTATAATATCATCCAAGCTCTCATTTCCCATGCATGAAATGTTATCAAATTCCTTATTGAGAGCTCTAGGCTTCAGCGCCTTCAAGGTTGCATTACCATCGTATCTCTTTTCCAGAGCCTCCCATAACTTCTTAGATCGCTTATGTTCTGAAAACTGATGGAAGATGTCCTTAGGAATCGACTATGTCAGTAAGGCATAAGCTTTCTTTTCAGCGTTGTGTGTAACCTTTTGCACTTCATTCATCCCACTTAGAGTCAGTTTAATTCCATTTGCTCCAACAGGTAAAGTATAACTAGTCTTAATTGAAATCCACAAGTTTGGGTCAACTCCATTGAGGTAGATTTCAAACCGTTGTTTTCATTGCGGGTATTTATACAAAGTCAACAGTTTTGGTGGTTTGTTGTGATTCCCAATCTCATTTTCCAGCAATAATAGGTTCTGAATCCTAGAGTCCTTTCCAGCAGTAAACGTGGTGTTCTGATCGTCCATGTTATCAAAATTGAAAAATCTTGTATGCGAATGAACCAATCGTACGATTAGAGATTGCGACTGAGTTGAATCATGCGATTTGTTGGAACACATGTCCCTAGTTCCAGTTCTACTATACTTAAATGTTTAATGACTTTCATTTTGTTACACTGGTGTCTTCATTTGATATTTGTAATGAAAAACTCTTGAATGAATGAATATGTGTTAATGAATGTCTTTTGTCTTTATATTAGTGTTTATTACATGCATATATGAACATGTTATATGGGTTTATAGTTGTTATACATAGTTCTGTGTCAATAAAGATTCAGGAATGTGTATAAGTAAGTCTTATGACCCAGTCGCACGACTGAACCATGCGTGTGAGCCAGTCGCACGACTGAGTCATGCTAATGACTCAGTCATACGAATGATTCAATCTTATGGTTCATACGTATGTATGAATGGATCGTATGACTCA
>BJCN01344902.1:0-10507 GCA_018326445.1 Flaveria brownii
CGGGTTAGTGAGGAATCGAATGTGTAATTTTTGTGTGTTTCAGATGGAATTGGAACAAGTACACAATTAGAAATGAATAACCGATTGTTTAGGTTCATTTAATCGAATTATTATTGAGGTTTGATAGCCGAACGACTATATGATTAAAGGGTTTCGGTTATGCTTTTGATTCGACTTGTAACCGGTGTTTAACCATAATTATAACGTGCCCTTAGTTCGAAACATGTACACGAACGGTTTAGAGATGTTTGGTGATCAAGATTGTAGGTTTTTTAGAGAGTTTAGGGGTGGTCGGAGCTCGGCCGGAGTATGGCCGGAGCTCCTGCCGGAAAATCGGGGTAAAGGGAGGGTTGGTTTGGGTTTTATTTCAAATTTACACCATTAGTCCCTGTGTTTTGAGCTTTGTTCATTTTCCAGCCAAAGTTTAGGTTTTAGTTTTTAAATAATTTACACTTTAGTCCCTTCAGTTTAAATGTTAATATTTTATGTACAAAACTTATTATTTACAAGCTTTTAGCTTATATAACTTATTTGTTTTCATTTATTACAAGATTAAACACTAATCAAGCTTATTATTATTATTATTATTATTATTATTATTATTATTATGATCATTAACATTATTATTATTAATATTATTATTATTGTTATTATTATTATTATTGTTATAATGATAATAATAATTTTTTTTAAGTTTATTAACACCTTATGTTTTATAATATTAAATAAACATTATAACACTTATAATGTTATTATTATTCATTATTAAATTAATTTGTTAACCAACAAATTAATTATCACGCATAACAAGTCCTCACAGTTTCAAAATAGCATAAGGGTCCTTATAAAAATTAACAAAGTGAACTTTTAATTTAACGAAAAATATGAGATGTCACATGTTAAACAAAGAATACAGAAGAAGAGGAGGATGAAAGCATGTCAAAGAACTTATGTTTTTAATTTACATATTTACATGAATGTTCGTTAAGCTATGACCCTCTTTTACTTTTTTTTTCCTACGTATGAGAAATTAAAAGAAATGTCCAAAAATATAAATGATTGCTACAAAAAAGGTCCCTAGAGTTTACAGAGTAACGTTTTCTTTTTTTTCTTTCAAACTAAAATATCCAAGAAACTTAAAGTAAAGCAACCGGCATTTATTAAAATCAATTAAGTGGGGTTCACTAACAACACCTCCACAACCTCATTTCTTCTTCCTATAAAGTGATGCGGGTAACCGGCATTTATTAAAATCAATTAAGTGGGGTTCACTAACAACACCTCCACAACCTCATTTCTTCTTCCTATAAAGTGATGCGGGTACCAAAGGGGTTCATCCTAATGAGTTTGGGGGTACACCGCCACCAAGCCTGCGGGCTAAAAAACATTAGGGTTGGGCGGGTTCATGAATCCGTTGAAAGATTGTGAAAGAGAGGAGATGTTCGATGAATGAGTGTGAGATGACATTAAATGATTAGATGATTAGGTAAAGGATTTAAAAGGTTAGAATAATGTGCACTTCTTTTGGGTTCAAAGGGCTCATTTTTTGGTCATGCAATGTGACATCTATTCATTGGTTAATAGAGTAGGTTCAAAAGGTTCAAACATTTACACTTCCCATCGTTCTAAATGTCATAGACCCTTCACCGTGGATCATCACTCTAGTTTGAGACTAAAAGAATTAAATGAAAAAAAGATCAAAGAATAACTAGTTTTTTTAACGGTAAATGTGCAATTTTGCTTCGAATGATAGGTGTTATCTTAATCGGGACCGTCTATCCGTTTCCCAGTCGGTACCGCACCCAACCCCCCTCAGGAAGAAACTCATTGCTGAGAAATCTCTTTAACTCAACTCTAAACATTTTGTTCAGATTGAGACTTGAACTCATGATCTCGTAATATTTGCATGTAATTGGTACATCATCTTTGCCCGTTGGGCTACGAATCATAGGTGAGAATAACTAATTATAACTAATAACGTAAAACTATTGCTAAGTGAAAAGTCGATGAGAGAATCCAAAAGAAAAAATTAACTTAAATTTTAATAGTTAATAATTAGTAAAATAAATAAATTATTAATTATTTAACTTTAAGTTTAACGTTTTTGAAATCTAAACATTAACTTTCTTTAAACCATTAGACTAGTTTGTTGTGGTTGACATGTGTAACTCTCTTACTAAGCGAGTTCATATTATTGTCTGTTTATTCTCGCAAAATGTAATGAGTGTGAAATAAAGTTAAAAATTATAATTAACTATTCATCATGATAAAAAAGAGAAAAATAAAAAGAAATTAGATCGTATACAATGATTATTCTTGCACATCACACTCATTACACATGGGTGTGGTATCACCCATACCCTAATCACTTCACTTGCACCCTGGCACTCGTTCCACCCGACCACCTATCTCATTCCTCGTTTCCAACATTGTGCGGCGAAAATTCACCACACTTCTCCCCTTCTGCAACGCGATAACCAAGAGTGTCAGCTCACCCGCTGTGTGCAGGGTGACAATTTCACAAGGCCTTATAAGGTCATGTCGTGTGGCGTCCGGAAAAGAGTTGGAAAAACTTGCCCTATATGGGAATACCAACCCTGGATCCGGTGACACCAAAATCCCAAAACCAAGTGAATATTACCACCGGCCGTCGCCGCCATTGCCGCTAACCACCGGCCACCAGCGGCGCTACCAACCACCGGCCTCCCGCGGCGTTTCTAAAACGAATAAAAACCGTAAAAAAAAAGGAAAACGAGACAAGTTGATTATTAGTGGATTGTATGCCATAAATGACAAGTGGCGATATCCAGCGGGACTATCACGTCAATCTATTTTCTATACCCCCGCCCCACGCGCACGTTATCAGCACCCACAAACACATAAAAATCAAAGTCTTCGCATTAATGCATTATACTTCATCACACCTACCCGCCATTTCTCTCTCTATAGTCTATGACACCATGTACGGTCGCCGGAAAGATAGCTCCGACGTCCGTACGCCTGACGGCTTTTGTTGTCCTCCGTCACCGAGCTCTTATTCTACCTACTCCCCCAGCTCCTCGTCGGAGAAGTCAAACTCCGGCCGTGACAGAGTCAAAGGTGCCGCGAGATCCGTCGCCGGAGTTTTCGCTGCTTGTTTTGCGCCGCCGGAGGAGGATACGCATCATCGTAGCTCCTCCGCGTACGGTGGTTCTGATACATTCAGTTTAACGTCAGGTGATTGATTACGTTATTTTGTTTGAAATTTTGAATTGATTGTTCTATGTCGGAACTGTTGTGTAAATGAATACTGTATGGTGAATTAGGTTTTCAGCGGTGAAGAATAGAGATCTGGTGTTATTATGCTGTGATTACTTGTGTTTGTTGTTGTAGTTGTACGGTGCGATTTGGTCATTCATTAACGCACGTGAAGTCATGAACCATTCAATGAAATATGAATCGATCTGTGAACTAAATTTTAGCGGTATAGGGCTATCAAACAGCTTGAAGTTTGCTTTGATAAAGCTCGCAGCTTGTTTACAAATTGAGTCAGTTTGACTTGAAAGCAGCTTGTTTACAAATTGAGTCAGTTTGGCTTGAAACGTTTACAAACCAAGCTAGATCGGCTCGGCTCACTTAAACTCGAGTTGGCTTGATTTGAGTCGAATTGTTTGTTTTTAATCATATATATGTGTATATATAGTTGTGTGCGAGTGGTAAAGCTTTTAATAAGCCTACTCATTACTTTTATTAGAATTATATAAATTTTAGTTTATATCATAACTTTAGCTAAAATATCAAATATATGTTGCTCACTTGTCAAACGTAAGTTGTTCAAATAACTCATGCCTTGAATCTAGCACGAAAGAAGCTAGAAAAAACTCCCTCGAAATCAACTTAAGAGTCAGCTCGGCTTAGATCGTCTACAAACCGAGTCAACTTTGTTTGGCTCTTTTACAAATCAAGCTTAGCCGAGCCAAATCCTAGCTCAGCTCGGCTCGGCTCGTGAACAACCCTAATGCGGTATTGACTCATTTCACCTGAAAATTGTAAGGGTGCAACCATGGCTGAACTAGGATAGTCGATAGCAGACACTTGATTGATTGCATCACCACAACATTGAAATCCATGTAGTTGCTTACCCTTTCCGGGCAGAACTAGGGAGGGTTAAGAGGGTCTGTTGCCTGTTCACTAGACATTGTTGTTTTATATATAAAAGCCGGGTTTTTTAAAGTAAAATATGACTTGTACTCCTTAGTTATTAGTTATAATCGATATAAAAGCAAATCTTATGATGACCCTCACTAGAAATTTTAATTTTTGGTCCCGCCACTGTATAACCTTATTAATTCAGTTTCGTATATATTCTTCTAGCAGTGAGATTTTGTCTATATGAAAGTTTGAACTCACATAAAATCAAATTGTTGAAATTGAATTGAAAAACACAAGATTGAAAACAATACGAAGTTCGTAAACGATTTTATTGAGTGAAGTGATTGCAAGTAAACCCGATTACAAAGAAATTGAGTGAATGAATTCTAGAACCCTAATCGAGCTATTTATCCCCAAATTGGGTTGTTAGCAGCCTTTAACAAGTTTCCTAATTTGGTATTTTACCCCTTGAATTTCTAGTAAACTAACTATACAAACAGAAACCACAAATGACAGAAATAGCCCTTGTACTTATAGTCATTGGCTTTAACTTCCCACAATTCTCCACCTTTAAAGCTAATGACTTAGCTTCAACCGATTCCTAGTCCAGCAACACAAAAATCGAATTTAGAACCAGGCAGAACTTTAGTAAACACATCAGCAAGATTATGTTCAGTACCAATTGATTCAATCATCACTTCTTTAGCACTAACCGCATCTCGATAAAGTGACACTTCACCTTAATATGCTTAGTTCTATCATTAACTTTGGCATTCTTGGTCAACTGAATAGCCCCTTGATTGTCACACATAACCACAACATCATTAGGACTCATGCCCAAATCTGCAACAATACCTCTCAACCACAATGCTTCTTTCACAGCTTCTCCTAAGGCTATGTACTCAGCCTCAGTAGTTGAGAGAGCAACAACTGACTGCAACTGAGCTTTCCAACTAACAGTACTCCCTAGCACCTTAAAGACATAACCAGTCATCGACCTGCTATTATCAGGGTCTTTAGCATAATCTGCATCTGCATACCCTTCAATTAACCTATTAGTATTCCAATCATTCTTACCAAATATCAACACATAGCCCTTAGTACCTTGTAGATACCTCATAACCCATTTAACAGCATTCCAATGCATCTTACCAGGTGCTGCCACATACCTACTTATCAAACTTGCAGCATATGCCAAGTCTGGTCTTGTACATACCATTAAATACATGAGGCTACCAACACAGTTTGCATAAGGTACATTCGTCAAGTATCTTTCTTCTTCTTCATTCTGTGGTGAGTCTTGTGATGACAGTTTAAAGTGTGCAGCTAATGGTGTCTTAACTGACTTACACTCTTCCATAGCATAGTTTCTTAAAAGCTTCTCAACATAAACAGTCTGATACAACCATAGTAACTTCTGTTTTCTACACCTCTTGATCTCCATGCCAAGTATCTTTTTAGCTTCACCCAACTCTTTCATTTCAAACTCAGTCATCAACAACTTCTTAACTCTGTCTAAATCTGACTTATCTTTACAAGCTAACAGCATATCATCAACATATAATAACAGGTACACATAATTCCCATTATCACTCTTCTTATGATATACACAACTATCAAATGAACTTCTGATAAACCCATGATTTACAATGAAATCATCAAACCTTTTATACCACAACCTAGGGGCTTGTTTAAGACCATACAAAGATCTTTTCAATAGGCAGACCTTGTCTTCATTATCAGCTTCTACAAACCCCATAGGTTGAGTCATATAGATGTTTTCATCTAAATAACCATGCAAGAAGGCTGTTTTGACATCTAACTGCTCTAATTCTAAGTCAAATGCAGCAGTTATAGATAGTATAATTCTGATTGAGGTATGTCTTACCACAGGTGAGAAGATATCAGTATAGTCTACCCCAGCTACTTGAGTAAACCCTTTTGCTACCAATCTGGACTTGAACCAGGGCTTATCACTTCCTGGTAACCCATCTTTTATCTTATAAAGCCACTTACATGCTATCACTTTCTGATTAGTAGGCCTATCCACCAATTCCCAGGTATCATTCTTCCTTAATGAGGTCATCTCATCTTCCATAGCCTCTTACCATAGCTCTCTTTCTTCTGATCTCACAGCCTCATCATAATGTAGTGGCTCAAATATGCTTTCATGTTCAGTAACACTAAAAGCAACTACAGACAAATGACATTCATCTTTATACCTCAAGGGTTATACTCTATTTCTTTTGGTTCTCCCTTTAGCAAACTATAACCATCCCTTGAAGATGACTGCTCACTCACATCAGGCCTATTTTCCCCACATGTCTTACCTTGAATACTTTCATCTTTGTTCACTTCTGAATGCTCTACCTCAATATGAACCCCTTCCTGCCTTGTCATCTCCTGAGTAACTCCCTCTTTGTTCCCAATCACATCCTTATAAAAATGCTCTCTTGGAATTTAACATTTCTACTCACACTGACTTTAGGACTACCAGCATCAAGTCTCCATAACCGGTACCCTTTTACACCTTCAGGATATCCAAGCATGATACACTTTTGAGCTCTTGGACTCAGTTTATCTTGACTTAAATGAGCATAAGCCACTAAACCTACTACCTTCAGATTGTTACAGTCAGGCTTGGTGCCAGACCATACCTCTATTGGGGTTCTCATATTCAGGGCTCTTGAGGGTGACCTGCTTATTAAATAAGCAGTTCTGCTCATCAATTCCCCCCCAGAAACACTTAGGTAACCCAGAGTTTAGCCTCATGCATCTTACTCTATCCAATAATGTCCTATTCATTCTTTCAGCTAACCCATTTTGCTGAGGTGTTCCAGGGATAGTCAAGTGCCAGGCTATGCCATAACTCTTGCAGAATCGATCAAACTCTTGGTTGCAGAACTCCAACCTATTGTCAGTCCTCAACTTCTTCACCTTTCTTTCTGTTTGAGTTTCTAATAGTTTCTTCCATTCTACAAACTTCTGGTAAGCATCACTCTTATGTTTGAGCACATATACCCATACCCTTCTTGAAAAATCATCAATAATGGACATGAAGTATCTTGCTCCTCCCAAAGTATTCACCCTGGCAGGGCCCCACAAGTCAGAATGCATATAGTCTAGTATTCCTTTTGTGGTATGCTTACCCTTGCTAAACCTTACTCTACTATTCTTTCCCATTACACAGGTTTCATAGAAACCAACATCATTAACCCTAAAGTTGTCAATGATGTCTTGTTTCCTTAACTCCTCTAGCCCTTGACTGCTCAAATGCCGAACCTCCTGTGCCATAGAATGGACTTATCAATATCAGACTGCACCAGTGAAACCTCATCAGTCACTACTGTTCCATCCAACACATAAGTTTTATTGTTTCTTCTTGTTCCTGTTAGTACCACTAATGACCCTTTAATCACTTTAACCTTCCCATCCTTCAGACTTACATGATGTCCATTTCTCTCAAACATCCCTTAAGAGATCAGACTCCTCTTTAGGCTTGGAACATGCTTAACATCTTGTATCTTTACTTCAGACCCATTGGTTAACTTGAATACCACTGAGCCACTTCCAAGAATCCTACATGATCTATCATCACCCAATTTTACTTTACCTAGATCAGAAGTATTGTAGTTCCTTATACATGACTTGTTAGGGGTCATATGAAAGGAACATCCTGAATCTAGTATCCAGTATTCTGACACATGATCATTAGTGATACATATAACATCTACACTGTCATACCCATCTGAGGAGTCATCCTTTTGACTAAATGACTTAGAGTGGCTAGCCTCTCCTCTTCTTTGCTTCCATTCTGGGCAGTCTCTTTTCAAATGGCCTTCCGAATTGCAGACAAAACACTTCCGTTTGAATCTTGACTTGGATCTGGCAGTCTTTCTATTCTTGTTCATTCAGGTCTCAGATATTCCTCTCCCTGCCTCCCCTTTTCCTCTGACAAACAACCCATCTTCACCTTCTTCTTTAGGGTCTGACATCCTTTTCAACCTTTTTTAGTTCAGGGCTGCCAACACTTCTACCACTGTTAGAGTGTCTCATCCATACATGACTGTTTCAACAAAGTTTTCATAACTATGAGGCAAGGAAGTCAAGAACAGGATGGCTTGATCCTCATCTCCCACTTTTACTTCAATGTTTTCAAGATCAAGGATGAGTTTATTAAACTCATCAGTATGATCTTCCAATGACTTACCAGACCTCATTCCAAACGTATACAGTCTTTTCTTAAGGTAAAGTCGATTGGCTAACGACTTAGTCATGTACAGTGATTCAAGTATCTTCCACGCACCTGCAGCTGTTGTCTCTTTACACACCTCCCGCATCACTCGATCACCAAAACTCAATATGATTGCACTATGAACCTTTTCTAACATGTCTTTGTGCTTACTTTCAGCCTCCTTTTCCTTCTCTGTGGCTTCGGCTGTTACCACCGCATCACCTCCTTTCAGTGCATCAACAACCCCTTGATGAACTAGCAATGCTCTCATCTTCAGCCTCCACAGCCCAAAATCGTTTCTGCCATCAAACTTCTCTAAATCAAACTTTGTCGACACCATCCTGTCTCTCTCCAATTCTTGATCAGTCGAATTGATCTTCTTCGATTGAGCCGTACCTTAGCTCTGATACCAATTGTTGAAACTGAATTGAAAATACACAAGATTGAAAACAATACGAAGTTCGTGAACGATTTTATTGAGTGAATTGATTGCAAGTAAACACGATTACAAAGAAAATGAATGAATCATTTCTAAGAACCCTAATCGAACTATTTATCCCCAAACTGGGTTGTTAGCAGCCGTTAACAAGTTTTCCAATTTGACACTTTACACCCTTGAACTTCTATCAAACTAACTAATACAAACAGAAACAATGAGTGATAGAAATAGCCCTTGTACTTATAACCATTGGCTTTAACTTCCCACAAAATCAAACACGACTGTTCATATGACGCATTTTAGCTATCTAAAAGTGGTTGTGTTGGAGATGCTCTAAGCCTAAATTTATACACTAATAAGTCTTATTTATTAGCTCATCGTCATGTATTTTGTTTGAGCAGGTTTTATTTTATAGGTTCTCACAACAAAATCAATTAGTTTAATTTTTAAGTTCAATTTTGTAACTTATATGAAGTAGAATATGAACTCTCAAATATTATAAATTCCACATGTAACGGTTTTAACATTCAAAATCTCACGTTTAACGATCACGACATAAATGAAAATGAAAGCCGATGTAAACCTCTAAATTAGTATAAAAAATGAAATCACATAAACTAACCGACAACACAAGTGAAATCCAGAAATTTGATGGTGGTGAAATATATAGATAATATTCAAAACAAAAATCGCAAATCAAATTGATATCGGAAACGTACTTGCAATAACCATGATCCTAAATAGTAAACCAAATCAAGCAAGTAAATTTAACACAAACATAAGGGTTGTTTCTAGGAGTTTGTGTGGAAAACGATTCCTTAGAATTGTTTCATCAGAGAACATACAATAAATTTTAAGGTATTAGTGTTACTAATTAAATTAGAAGAGTAGCGATTAGGGTTTCACAACAAGCCTGACCAAAATCCTCAAAAAGGTGATTTGACAAGGACATTGCAATATTGAGGAGATCTATTTACATAAAGGGTGGTGCTACGCCGCAAGTGTTTTTGTGAGGCACTAGATCTAATCGTCACGGTTAGGCCAAACCGTGAAGGTTTGTTACCTAATCGTGACCACAAGACCTTACCGTCATGCTTTCTGAGTCACATTAACTGTCATCCCGACAACAAACGACAAAAGCACACTAATAAAGTGAAAACAAAACCTTCACAATTTGGCCTAACCGTGACGTTTAGGTTACGAGGTACACTGATATTGACAAAAAATTGACTTGATGTTGATGAAAGTTGACAAAAGTTTCACGACTAAGTCTTTGATCCGTCACGGTTTGGCCAAACCATGACGGTTTCTCGTCCAGATTTTCAATATAAATAGACTTCATCATTTCATACAACAACCATCACAAACCATCACTTTATTTTCATCGTTCCAAAAACACATTAATTCAAAAACAATGTCGGGTTCGGGAGATCATTATAAAAAACCGAAGCTTCTAGATTTGAATAAGGAGCCATATATCGAAGATTCGAACCAGGTTAAAATAGTATGTATATTATTATAAATGCTTATTTGAAATATCTAACCATTATCTTTTTTAGGAATATTACGTATACGGAAGTCACCCTCCGTGGGGGGAGGAGAAAACCAACCCCTCGAACACATTTGCTGAAGAGGCTTACAACTCATTATTTGAACCGACGGGTTATGATGAAAGGTACAAACATCCCCCTTACCATTCTTAC
>BJCN01344905.1:8257-18346 GCA_018326445.1 Flaveria brownii
TATACCCAATAACAAGCTTAGCAAACACGAATTAATATTTAATTGATGATATGATCATGCAATTAAATATTTACACCAATTTAGAAAATGGGTTTTCTAAATAAGTTGCATATGAGATGGAACAAATTATTAGGATATTTTGTTCAATAATATTATTTGAATTGTTATTTAAATTAGTTAGATAACATCAAATAACAAAAACAAGTGTATAAGTTATACAATTAAAAGGTTAGTTGTACAACAAATTAAAAGACTAGTTTAAATAATGTTTGTGTTCAAGTTTAAGGGGGAAACCTTTTTAATTGTGGATTTCGCCCCCCCCCCCCTTTTACTATTGGTTCCTTTTGTTTTCTTGGATACAACATTATAACAACTAGTCTTAAACTCAAGACTTCTCTAATCTCAATACATGCAAAACAAAAGAAGACCTCTCTCTCTCTAAAAGCTCTCGGCATTTCAGCAGGGTTTTGGGTTTTTTGAGTGCCTCTTTGGTGTAAAACTCTCCCTAACAAGAAGGTGGGTTGCTATCTAGTTTGGGGTATACAAGCTTGAGGGGTCCTTCTCTTGGAGCCTTGGCCGAATTTTGAGCATCTATTCTCTTCTTTCATTCGACTTTTGAGGCTGCTGGAAGGTAGTTTGGTAGCCCTTTGTGGCTGTCATATTATGTTGTTTTATGCTTACATCTTATAACATAAAATAGAACTTGAAATTTTCAGCTTATAAACAAGGTTATAAAGCTATTATTCCGCTGTGTTTTTACGAAGTTTAAATGGTTAAACTATGTTTTGTGTTCTAACAAACCCAACAACCATTCCTACTGTTCTTCATCCATCATCAAGTTCATCACCATCATTAAGATTTCAGTGTTCATCAAACTTCATAGTGCCTATATTTTAATTCTATACCATTGTAGCATCGAAAACAAGGTAATTCTCAGATGCATTTAATGAACACATTACAAAAATTTTGAACCCTAGAACTTCAATAATCTCAGAACAACCACAAACTAAGGATTGATAGACATTTCCGAGTTCAATGACACAAATGATCTTGAAAATCGACACAAACAAGGGATATTCAAAACCCTAATTAATCTTCGGATGAACAGGGGATCCTCGAAACTAAAAATGTTGACCTCAAAAACTTATATTTGAAAGTAAAAATGGATTTTAATAAGAAAACAAACATCAAAATAATAGATAAAGTATAATAAAATGGGTCATACATTGCAAAATCAAGATTATGTCAAATTTCTATGAAACAGTACCTTTGATTGCTTAATTTTGACCATTAAAAAGTCAAAACTAAAACGATCAACTTGATTTCACCAATATAATTGATAATTTATAACCCATATCTAACACATATGCATTTTGTGTAGAATCTAATGGCTGACCTTACATGGAGCAAGCTCCATAATGTGAGTGGTTTTCTTGACCCTGATGTTCCTGAGGCAGAAGGTTTAAGAGACATGATCATATTCATCTTGACTATTAGAGTGGCACATACTATTACTATCAGACCAATTATCTATGAGAAATTCATAAGATCTTTCTGGGGAACTACTAAAGTAACATACATAGATGGTGTAAGGACTCTATCAGGAAGAATCACTTAAGATCACACTCTAGTCATCACTGAGCAAACTATGAGACAGTGTCTATAGTTTCGTGATGATGCTGACACTCCATTAGAGTTGGATGATAATGAGATTATGACCTTCTTTGCCACCATTGGCTATGAAGGAGGATATGAGGGAAAGCAAATTGTTAAAGGGTTGGTGGACTTGCAATGGAGGGTCCTGATTCATATCTTCCAACACTATTTGTCCAAAAGGAAGACTGGTTGGAATGACATCCCTGTCACCACATCATCAGCCATATGTGCTCTGTGCACAAACCAACCATTCAACATGTCAGCCTATGTTTTCAATAGTTTGGTGTCTAACATCTAAGAGGGTAGAAGACACATGTTCCTGAGGTATCCCAGATTTCTTCAATGCTTTATCAATGAAGCATTTCCCGACATAGTGCATGTAGGACCAGTGATGGATATTCCTTACTACAATGCTAAGTCCTACAACTACTTGAAGAAGAGAGATCCAAGGAATTTTTACAGTGGGACTTTCTTTCCTCTACTACCATGGATGCTTAACAAATCAACCCAAATGAGAATATAGATGAACAAGAACAAGAGGCTGCTGTGAATGAGCTTGGTCTAGAAGAAGAGCAAGTTGCTCCAGTCAACACAATGTTGATGAGCAAGCTAGCATGGCTGAAGAAGGATAGAGGCTATTGTCACCATAAGTTGATGTAGGTGGTGATCTTCACATTGGGCCTTCTGTTCATGCAGTAGATATAGCCTCACCATTTATGCCTACACCAACTCTATCTCCTCAAAGATCACCAATCCCATTTCCATAACCATAACCAATCATCTCTCCCCATACGTCACCCATTCACTCACCTCATATTTCACTAATTCATCACTCACCTATATCTCCCATTCCATCATCTCCCTCTACTGCTGAACATGCTGAGTTTGGTGGTTCTGCCAGCTCTTCAGCAGAATCCAAATCATCATTTGATGAGGAGGATGATCAGATGCAAATGCCTGTGAGGCAAGTGACTTCAGAAGCAGCTCCTTCTGAGAGCTTTGCTAAATCAGAGATCAACAAACCTGATGAGAAAGATAAAATGATCTCTGAGCTTCTGAAGAAAGTAGCCAAGATGGAAAATCTCCTGAAAAGAAGATCTGGTATCATTCAAGATAGACTTCTGGAGATGGATGAAAAAGAAAATGAGTTAAAAGAAATAAACAGGAAGTATGAGGTTGAGAAGAAAGAAAAAGAAGAGGAGATAGAGAAACCAAAGAAAGATCTTCAGTATTCTAAGGATGAAGTAAGTGGTCATTTAGACACCTTGACCATCCAGACAATTGCTATGGAAGAACCGGAAGGGCTGATTGAAGAGCAAGCTGTTACAATCACTGACTTACAAAATCATATAACATCTCTAACAAGAGAGTATCTGAGTTAGAGCTATTGGTCAGGATCAAACAAGAAGCAGAAAAGGAACAAGATAATCAGGGCGATGACAGAGAAGAGAAGAGAAAAGGAGAAAGTGATAAAGATGATAGTGATAAAGGTTCATCAGGGGAGAGTGATGATGACTCCCCACATGCTAAAAAGATGAAGTTCATTGAGTCTAAAAAGGAGGCTGAAACTAGTGGAACTAAACATGATGAATCCAGCTTAGAAATGGTGGTGTATACAAGCAAACAAGAAGAAACTCACACTAAAGAGGTAGAATTCAGTGATATGATTATAGCTCTCGACTTCTTTACTGCAGAAGAATTTATTATAGATGATGACTTTTGGGATTTCATAGTCAATCAGAGAGAAGGTACTGAACAAATTGTAGTCATTCCTCAATCCCCTGTCCTAATTGAGAAGGAATTGAGTCTGCAAATTGTGCCTGCTGTATCCCTATCAGATGAACAAATGGAGCTAATTAGAAAATTATGTGAATAACAACAATAAAGAGAAGAATCAGTAGCTACTGCAGTTGATGAATCTAAAAAGACAGAAACTAAGAAACTTCCCAAAGAAGCTGAAAAAGATGAAACCTCTTCTGATCTAGGAGTGCAAACATACTCCAGAAATAGGAAATACATGGCTGAAAAGGCAAAGGGAAAAAGACCAATTAAAGAAGAAGAACCAGTCAAGAAAAAGCAAAAAGATGATCCTCGTAACCTTGCAGCCATTGCTGAATTCTTAGAAGAACATTAAAAGGCTGAAGCTCAATTGAAAAAGAATGCTAAAATTATTGATCTGGAAGAAGGAGAGATAGAGGGTGGCTATGTGGTTGATGAACCAATAGCTAGGGAAAGCTATGAACAGGAGAAACCATCAGTACATGAGATGGTAGAAAAAGCTAAATCAGATGATCTGATGGTGAAAGCCATATTTTTAATTGACCATGAATATGATCCTGATGAGGTATTCGGGTTGAATTATGAGGGGATGATAGCAGAAGAAGAAAAGCTAAACAAACAGCTGGACCCTACATATGAGACTGGATATGAAAAGTCTCATTCACCTAAAGCTCCTGTGTTAAAATCCTCTTCAAAAGCCAAGTAGACTGCATCTTCTCAACTGTTGTATCCTGATCCCTGCAGTATGACTGATAGGGAAATGAAGGACTATCTGTTTGATCAAGGATTCATTAAGAGAAAACTAGGAAATATGAAGACTAATTCTCTAAGGGCTGCTATCCTTAGGATGATCATTGAGAAGAAAGATAGGCTGAAGAAAATGGAAGAAGAAATAACCAGACAACAGCCTAGATCCAGAGTTTTAGCACAAGACATGCAGCTCACCCATATAGACCATGACTCTTTGGCACCTATTTTGCATAGATATCCTGAGTGGTTTGCTGAACCTTCACAGTTAGAGCTTCATGAAGGGCTCACCACTACAGAGATGATCCGAGGTGTGTGTACTCCCCAGGCCAAGACTGATCTGAAGATAATTGCCTGGAAGTATGACAGTAACTGGAACATGTTTATGGTCAAGAGGATCTCAGGGTTAATCCAATTCTTCACAAAGTACTCTGCTCAGGTGAACTCCCTGGAGATCCATGATCTTAAAGAACTAGCCAATCCAAGACTGATTAATCATAAGGCTATGTTCAAGGGTTATGAGTTTGAAGATATTCTGAGGATGTTTAAAAGAACAGACAACTTCAAATCTCTCAAGGCTATCTGTATGAGGAAAGATAGATCCTTTGTTAAACCCCTTGAGAAGAAAAAGACAAAACCAGCTGAAGAAATGGTGTTCCCTGAGCTCAAGGTGAAGCCTACTGAATCTTTGAAGAGAAAGATGGTAGTTGGAACTCATTCCTCCATCCCAATCTCAAATGTCTATTATGATGAGAAGACATATGAGTTGGTGATTGAAAGAAAATAGGGAGGAAAAGAAGGGGCTGAAATAAGATTATTTAGTGGATATGAGGTAAGGTTGCTTGATGAATCCTATATCCACTACATTTACACAAGGCACTTTAGAGATATCAGCAACAAGCTTGGAGAAGTTGGTATGCAATTCTTTCTCAAATGTATCAAACTCCTGAAGATGGCCTATGACAGCATACTACACAAGAGATAGTAGAGGAGGAAGAAGAAGACTACTTTGCAAGGGAATATTGTGAAGCTGGAGGTGGATGTGGATGGATCTCTACTGATTCATAGAGATGGGTTGTTAACTGTGTCCTTCTAGGAGCCTATCTCTTTGAAAAAGCTGCCCATTGAAGCCATTCACACTATAAGCCAAATGAAGATCCATGTATTGAGCAAAGAAAAGTTGACTGATGCAAGACAATTCTCCAACATGATCAAAGCCATCCTGGATCCTTCATACACAGACCTAACTCTTGCTTCATCTCCTCCTGCTGATCAAGACCCAGCAGAATCCTCACAACCTCATCTACCAAAACCTTGAAGTTCCTAGGCTGTATAATCCTTAGGGGGAGTATTGTTGGAACCTGAAAGGATCATACATGCCCATTCAAGTAGCGGATGATGGTTGCTCTGCTAAAATCTCCCCAAGTCCAAGAACCAATACGGATGAAGAATATGCATCAACAAAAGACCAAGTGTCAGCTATCCGCATTTGTACATGCGGATGATCAAAGAACAAATTTTGACAAGTATTTGTTCTTCCACATTAACAAATGCGGACAGCCGAACAAATGCCGCCAAAGGATTTACACATCCGCATTAACTAATGCAGATGCTCAGCAACAAATGCGCCAAGTGTTTGTTCATCCGCATTTGTTAATGCTGATGACCAAACACAAATGCGATTGAAGAAAAACAAATGATGATGAAGATCAACACATCCGCATTAGTTAATGCGGATGAACAAAAACAAATGCCGATGAAGACCTTTTGTATTTAGTCTAGATTATGTATAGGGGTAATTTAGTCTTTTGTAAAGGCTTCTTGTCAGCCTATAAATAGAATAGAAAACCTCATATGTGAGGTGACTTTTGACTAACGTTAGACAATCAGAATATTATAGTCTTTTGTCCACAAGGTGTTCTGTTACTTTATAGTACTCAAACCCTAGAATTTGTTGTAACTGTTCATCTTAATCAATACAAAGTGCATTTATGAGTATTTCCTGCATTCAATGTCCTATGATTGTATGATTCCGTAATATAATCACTGACTCAATCATCATATTCGGTCCTTGTTGTTTCACAACAACAGAGAACATCATTCTCACACCCAGTCAAGGTATTTTAACATGTCATCCCGTGTTACCTGCTTTTTAATAGTTTCATGTTCGTGTTTGAAAAAATAACATAATAAGTTATCAAGTCATGTTCATGTCTATCATCAGATCATCGTGTCTTATCGTGTCGTGTCTGAACTGTTATGTTAGCCCTAAATTCAGATTTGGTTTTGAATTAGAATGTTTTGGCACACCCTTATATGCAAGTTTAAGTGTACTATTACTTTAACGACTTAAATTATCTTTCAAAAGATAACCAATGGTATGATTGTATTCCCTATTCATTTATTTACTCATTTTTTAACACCTTGTATATCGAAAAACGAAAACAAAAGCAACAATTTAGAGTTAGTAAATAACCGACTTAACCGTATCATAACTGAATTTACTTAAGCGAACCGAACAAATAAACCAATGATTCGATTAAGCCATAACGGATTAACCAAAATTTGTGGGTTTGTTTCAATTAAGGAATGTGTCATAAACGAATTAACTGAACGGAACAGAATTGAACTTAATCTAAGAAATGATGACCTTGTGTTGGAAATTAACCGACTCAATAACGATTCGGATAAACTCACTCTTGAGAAATTTGGGTTATCATCATTGTGGTAAAGGTATAGTCAACTCCCAAATGATCCAAAAAATTATTGGTGCTAAGAGCGGTATTGGTTTTACCAACAATACTCTATCGATTAAACATGACTGTACACAAATGCCTTCATCATATGAACATGATAATAAAGACAAGGTGTATGGTGAACCTAAGATTGATAAAAAAACAAACAGTCAGATTGGATTTGGTTGGTGACAAAGTGTGTATGGATTGAAAAATGATTTGAAATTTAATTTGAACAATTTTTATGCAGGACATGGGGTAAAGGTGATATGATGGATGGTTTGATTAAAGATTATGAGAGTGACTTTAAGGGTTCAAAAATTAAAAATAATAAAACATGTAACAAAAATGAGTTTCTAGAATGAACTTCTCATGTCTTGAAAGAATTTAGTAATGAAGATACTTTGAACGTAATTACGTGTAGTCATGTTATAGTGACTAATGTATCACTTGATGTATCTTCTACTAAATCCCATAATGTTCAATATCAAATTCAAAATCTAAAAAACTTTAAGTCAAAATTTTACACATTTAAAATATAAGAAAACTTTTAAATGTGAAACAAAACAAATCTAACTTAAAAGCTGATGTTAAGAACAAGTATCTCAAGGAGAACTTGAAAAGAAAGTATATTTTTAAGGAACCAAATGCTTTAAAACTCGTAGATTTTATTGACAATTCGAAAACAAGTGTCTTAAGACAGGTTCAGAAAAGACAAGTACTTATATAAAGAAAAGTCTAAAAGAAGTCAAAAAATCAAATAGTCAAAGCATGTTCAAGCCAAACGAGTCAAGTCCAAAGGCCATGTTACAAGAAAGCCTGTTTTTTACAATATATTTGACGACAATTGATGAAAATTTGAGAGAAAGGTGAGATAATGTTGGGATGACAAAGCTTATAAGAACAATAATCGATCTTCCTTCAAAGTGTCATCACAAATAGATGAGTCGAGTCGTTCTAATATGACGTGGTTTGACCAACCAAATTAATATTGGTTTTCCACCCAAGTATTGTTACACTTGTGGAAAACCAAACCACATCACGTGTTATTGTTTTCATCAGTTTTGCTCACTTAATTGATAGCAAAATAATAATCAAAGGTTAAATCAAAATAATATTGTTTTTAACAGAATAAAGGTTTTGAAAACCAAATGTTGACAATCAATCAAAAGCCTATCAATGTTTTTCTAATCAATAAACATTTAGAAAACCTAAATTGTTTAAACTAAAGTCTAAAACTGGTTTCCAAACAAGAGTGTTTTTAGAAATAACAACAATATTAAACCCTCGGTTGTGAATAAAGAGAAAAAGCCTAAAAACCCAAAAGTGGTAAACCTAAATTTAAAACCCAAAGGTTGTAGTGAACTAAACCACATACTTTCTAGAAATCAAAAGTCCAAGCATTACCGATATTCCAAAGTGCTAAAACAGTTTTTATTGATAAACCGGACATAATCCTTACAACTGTTACATATATGGATGATAACAATCGGCGCCCAAGTCTTTTTTGGCTTGGGTTCTAAAACTAATTGATCATGTTTGCATGCAGGGACATGCAAGGAGGACTGTTGATGGCTATGGCACGTTGACACTAGCTGCTCTCCATATATGACGCTGTGATGGGTAATAACACACTGTTAAATAATGTTTAACATTATAACAGTGGGTATGTCTTATTCGCAGGTGATAAAGGTGGTAAGATGACTTTAAAGGGAATGAGATCAAGTAGTGTGTTAAGTTTTGAGGACGTGAGATATGTGGAGTTAAAACATAACCTTTTGAGCATTCACAAATTTGTGATAAAAAATATTCAACTCACTTTACTGATAATAAATGTTTGAGTCTTAAACCGTGGTTTGTTGGACCCGATGATTAGGTGTTGTTGAGGACTTCAAAACATAAAGACACATATCTTCTCAATATGAATAGTTCGTCCACTTTAGTAACAACTTCATGCTTGTTATCATAGGCACTGACGCATCAGTGAGTGATTCTTTTTTATAGCATCATCGTCTCGTTCATGTCAATTTGAAGACAATGAACTAGCTTGTTAAAGAAAATCGTGTTGTGAGCTTATCTTAGAAATAATTTCAACTTGTTAAATAGCGTCTTCTATGTTCCAAGGGTAAGCAACCCAAATTACCTTACAAGCCCGTATTGCACAACTCAGTCAATTCTTTGATCCAACTATTTAACATATAGATATTTTTGGTCCTGGTAAACGTTTTTAGCCTAGGTCAAAGATCTTAAGGTTTGGTTGTTACTATCAATTTGTCTAGATTTTCATTGGTTTTCATTTTTACAACAAAGAATGAAACTACTCACTTGCTAACAAAGTTCATGGCTTTGGTTGAGAACCAAACTGATATGAAGATCAATTGTCCTTAAAATAAAACATGCTTCGAGTGTGGAAATGGGTCATTACAGGTCATAATGCCCAAAACCTAGCAACAAATAAGCCACAAGAAAACAAAGCTAAAGAAAGAGCAAACGTGATTAACTTAGATGAAGCTCATAAGACACCAAATGTAGTTGCAAGTATGTTTCTTGTCAACAATGTATATGCTAATGTGCTATTTGATTTTGGAGCCATTAAAGTTGTATATTAACTAAATTTAGGCATCAATTGAATATGAAAGCACAACCTTTAGTAAATGGCTATGTAGTAGAAATGGCTGATTTAAGCGGATGGAAACTAATAGAAATTCTTAAGAATTGTAATATTAAAATAGATGATAAGGAACTACTTGTAGATGTCATGCTAATGGAACCTGGGGGTTTTGATATAGTCATAAGAATGGACTGGTTAACTAATGTCATATCCTAATCGATAGTGGAATCATCTTCGTGGAATCAACATGCTTATACATACATATTTGTAAATACAATACATATATACACACAAATACATCATGCACACAAACACCATAAACATACACATGCATATATACACTTGTTGTAACACCTGGATATTTTCCTTGAAGCCGACGAAGGAAGAAAAAAGAAATAAAGTCCAAAGTCGAGGGACCAAACTCGCCAACGCAAGAAAGTTGGGTAAATTAGGATATTTAAAGGGAGAGGGCAACCCATACCCTCTCCCCACACCCATATTTTCAGCTACAGAGAGAAAGAAGAGAGAAAAGGGAGAAGAGAAGAGAAAGGGTTGGTTCGA
>BJCN01344907.1:0-14981 GCA_018326445.1 Flaveria brownii
ATATTAGTATAGAATGCCACTCTACTATATAGGTATATCTAACTTTTGAGTATTGTTGAAGATAGATGTCGTGAAACCATATATACAAGAACCTTAACTAAATGAAATTTATAAAAGTGAAACCTAGGTAAATTCCTGATATCAGACATCTCAAAATTAGCGCATAAAGAACAAAAACCTAATCACGAAACAATCTCAAACGAACACACGGTGTGAAATTCTTTAAATCTGGCAACTTACTCGTAGCGTAAACAATAGTATCAAACCATTCCGGGTAGGTCTTGATCTAACCCATTCAGTCTTTAAGATTGTTATAAATAGCACCACCGAATTGTAATGGAGTTCAAGAATGCTAAGGGGATTTCCCATCTTAGGGTAAGACCAGGTTTACACGCTTAAATTCCTCTTGCGTAAACCTAAATCCATAAATCGGAAATTGAGAAGTGATGAACTCAAGCATATGATGACATAGTGATACTAAGTTATGCAGACAATCAGAAAATACAGAGAGATTTAAGGGGAGTTTCGACCTTAACTACAACGAAGTGAGGCAACAACTTGTGTACTCCACCGCAGAAGAAGATCGTACGATATTAACTCCTTCGACTTTGGTGAATCTCTGGTTGGTACTAGTCATTTCCATTGATCTCTTGTCTCCTTTTCGTTTCAGATACAGAACCCCCTCAAAAACAAAAATACGGGACAAAGGGTTGTTTTTATAGGCAAGTTTAAACAGTTACGGGTTGTACAACCCACCCACGTTTTTCCCTTGCGAAATTGAAGCAACTGCACCCCCATTATCGTAGAAGTTAACTGTCTTCAGAAACCACCGAAAACCACTCTGTAACCGTCGTAACCGTCTAGTTTAAACGGTCTAGATTTAATTTTAGCATCTTTCAATGGCCAAGATCATTCTTACCAGCGGTTACACTCACCGCTGGTAATATAATATATAATAGTCCGTAATCATAGTACAACTTTTAATGCACGGAGTACAACATAATCATGGTTCCACTAGCTTTCTTCTTCGGTTTTCAATCTTGTCGAGTGAATTTCTTACGTTCTTCCCACCACCTTCACCTCCTCAACCAATTAAAACCCTCCATTTCTTCATTCTTTTTCTCATTTATTTCGTCCACTACGATACCGTGTCCCCTACGTATAATTCAAGTCCCCACTGTTCTTAGTATACTTTACCAACTCGATAGAAGAAGAAGAAGAAGAAGAAGAAGAAGAAGAAGAAGAAGAAGAAGAAAGTTTCATCGCAAAATCGCCATTGATGATGGCTTCGTGTTCAGTTTTAACCGTAACTCTGATGATTCTATCTCTATCTGCAAAACCCACTTTCGCAATCTCAATCCCATCTCCTCATCGCAACTTCCCACCCGAAGGCGACGATCACCTCATCGGAGATGAAGATGGAGATTCCGTTCAACTCAATCGACCAACGTCTTCAAGTTTCGGCGTTATTCGCCGCAGTACGTCTTTCAACTCTAGTTCTTCAACGTCGGTATCCTCACACTTCACTTTCGAAATCGGCAATGGAGTTGCACTGGTAATCATTCCCGCTGATTTTAACTCGAAGTTAGCTAGAAACAAGACGCTTGGGCTTTTGGACGCTAATCGATTTCTCATGTATCGAGTTTCATATCAAATTCTTTCAAATTTCGTCTTCTGGGGTTATCAACATTTCGAAATTTGATAATCTTTTGAAGGATGGAGTAAATTTATCATCTTGGGTTGATTATTGTGCAATTTCAAAACGATTAGATGTTTGGTTAAGCAAATTAGGTGATCCTAAGCCTGTTGAAACACTGATTTCTTATCGCATAGATTTGGGGGAAATGTTCAAAGGAGATGATATTATATTGGGTCTTGCATCTTCTAGTGAAAATCAAGGGCATTTTGACATTACATCTGTGGACGTATGGAGTTCTTATCGCGAAGATGGGGAGTTGACGTTGGCAGGAGAAGAGGTTTTGTTTGGTGATTTGGGTCTGACATATTCTAATGAAAAACATGAGCAGATTACTGTGTTCTCATGGGGTTATGAAATCAAGGTTGCTCCAACATGGCTGCATTCAGTTCCTGTTAATCCGAATGCGCATTCGGCTGTGCAAACTAGTGTTCTTTCATGGTTCATATTTGCTACTTGTTATGGAGCAATGGCAGCTTTGATTATGTTCTTTGTGTGGTTATATGTTGTTGATCAGCTGAAAGTTCAGGTGGAAGCTTCTGCGCTCCCTGTTGATTTGAAATATGAAAAGATTGATGTACTTGAAGTGAAGAATTCTGAGGAGACTGCTATGAAGTAAATAAATGGTATGGTAAGTTGATGCATAGTTTGTTAATCTAATTAGCTTCTAATTATGTAAATCTTGAAACTGTGATTTCAAGTTATTATCTTGATGAGATACGTGTTGTGGTTTGCTCTTCTGGGAATCTGCAAACATATTTCTTGCTACTTTGAACTTGTAAGGCATTCGGTCAGTAATCTTGTAAGACACTAATCATGATATGATATCTATGTTTATACTACGAGAGAAAGGTAAGGTTTGCTCTTATTTCACGCTCAGTCGAGTGAGGGTTATGATGGGTTGTTTATTTGTTTGTTGTATGGATCTTGTTCTTTCTGAATGAATGTTGAATGCCTGCATGAGAAGATTTTATTTTGTTTATAATGACAAGAGTGGATGCATAAGAACCTTGTATATATGTTGTGTGAATTTTCTTGGAAGTTGGTGTTATGGATGCAGTAATGAAAGGATAATAATTATGGGTAATAAAAAATCTAGGGAAATTAGAAAATGATAATTTTTAATAAGTTTCTCACGTTGCATCTTTCGTGTAATCATTGGTAACATCATATCTTTTAAAACATTTATGATTTGGCTATTTTAATTTTAAAAGATTATACAAAAGATAATGTTTGAAGGTTGTTCGATCTACATTCAATTCAAATAGTTATGGTAAAAATGAAAATTTGGAAACAAAGAGATCGAAGAACAAATCAGCTAGCTGTTTCGATTTTTTAGGCTTCTGCCTCGCTTCCACTGTAAGAAGTTTGTTATCTTCATCACATGATTTCGATCTCCATAAACACATACACACTAAACAGTGATTTTATATCAATAATTATCTGTTAATCCACGTATCTACATAGATACATTCTCTGTAATTTTACATCTAATCTCCATCTATGTTTTCTTTCTGTTCAGATTTCCATTCAAATTAAACACAACATTTTCTTTTTGAGGTTATTAACGCCATAATTGAGTAGGGAAAATTAGATTTGAATATCAAATTCAAAAAAGAGAAAATTTGTCAATGTTATTAATCAACGAAAACAGGGGTTCTTCTTCTTCTGTAACATTCATGGACGTCCAAAAAGATGACGACGCGCCGGGAGGTCCATTGAAGATTTACAATAACGAACAATCAGCCGTTGAAATTCCTGAAACAACTCATAAGATCAGCAGTGGTACTCTTCTATTCAGTTTTTCTGGTTGTATTATGTTGAAATCTTTATTAGTTAACTCATGATTTGATCAATCAAATTGGCTTTCGGTTACTGCTCCATTCTGGTTCAATCCACTTGTTTTTTATCACGTAGATTCATGGTTTCAAGCGGGCATTGTTCTTACAACCGGTATCAACAGTGCATACGTGTTGGGATACTCAGGTGCAGTCATGGTTCCTCTTGGTTGGGTAGGTGGGGTGGTGGGTTTAATATTAGCTACACTCATATCACTGTACGCGAACACGCTTATCGCAAAGCTCCATGAATTTGGTGGGAAAAGGCATATCAGATACAGAGACCTTGCAGGCTTTGTGTATGGTACTCACCAAACATCACAATTGTAGTTTCACATTCTGCAACTTACACATTCTTCACAACAGAGTTCATAGAATGATCATTTTCAGGTTCAAAAGCTTATTTGCTCACATGGGTATTGCAGTATGTGAATCTTTTCATGATCAACGTCGGCTATATCATGCTCTCTGGTCAGGCTCTAAAGTTAGGGATGATATCTGCATATCTTTATTCATTCTCTATTTGTTAACTTTCTTGGTATGATCTTGCAGGCTATTTATATAACTTTCAGGGATGACAATGCCATGAAGCTCCCATACTTCATTGCAATTGCAGGGTTCACTTGTGGCCTTTTTGCAATTTGCATCCCTCATCTGTCGGCTCTAAGAATTTGGCTGGGGTTTTCAACGTTCTTGAGTCTAGTATATATTGTTACAGCAGTTTCCCTGTCTATACATGATGGTATAGTCATGTGTTCTCTTTATCTTTGATGGCTTCCTTCTGTTAGAATTGTTTTTTATGATCTAATTACAGGAATTAAATCTCCAACGAGGGACTATAGCATTCCAGGAACACACACGAGCAAGATTTTTACAACCATTAGTGCTTCTGCAAGTCTTGTGTTTGCATTCAACACAGGAATGCTCCCAGAAATACAGGTAAAATTCAGAAACCACTCATGACTCTGTTATAAAGATGAATGATGTTTTCTATGTTGTAGGCAACAGTGAGACCGCCTGTTGTTAGTAACATGATGAAGGCTCTCTACTTCCAGTTTTCAGTTGGGGTTTTGCCCCTATACGCTGTAGTCTTCATTGGTTACTGGGCTTATGGCAATGGTGCATCTTCTTATTTGCTCAGCAATGTTAACGGTCTTGCAAATCACATGTATCTAGTGGCCAAGAAACAGAAGCTAAACTCTATACACAAATCATGGCATTGGCTCAATGTTTCGTTCTTTGGTCTCATGGTTGTTGCAGCAACAGTTGCTGCCTTAAGACTTATTGCTGTTCACTACGAAACTTGTCATATTTTTGCCGATATGTAACTGTAAGATAATGTAATAGTTGATTGATTAATGTAAAGGGTGATTATAATATATAGAGTTTACAATGCAAACCCTAAATACCTAATGGACGGTGGACTCTTACTAATATTAATCCAATTTTGTTTTAATTGGACACAATGAAAAATACAAAACTGTTTGATTTGTATAAACATCTAAATTGGAAATCTTTAACAAAGGAATGAGGTTTTTAGACATAGGTTAGGAGTAGCTACATAGCGGATAAGATAAAGGGAAATTAAGATGGTTTGGCCATGTTAAGAGGAGACGAATGAAGGCGTTGGTTAGAGCAATAGATACCCTTAATGTCAAAGGGAGGAGTAAAGGCAAGCTTAAACCGACTTGGGAGGAGTAAAGGCAAGCTCAAACTGACTTGGGAGGAGAAGATTAGACAAGATTTGCTCGAGTTGCAGGTCTCTGAGGACATAATCTAAGATAGAAGTATGTGGAGACCTAGGATTAAGGTTGAGGAAGTTTAGTTGTCTTATATGGGTCTTACCTAGTAACCCTTGCATGTTAGCACTTAGTATATTGTAGTCCATCTTTTGTTAACACTTGTATAGTGATCAAATATTAATCCTAGTATATTGTTGAACAGTGTGCCTTTGTTCTCTAATGTATAATAATTGCTTAGTGTGTGTTATTTGATCGAGTATTGCCGGAGTCTGCTTTTTGTGTGTATATTGATTGCCATGCTGAGTATTGTGTTTTTTTCGTATTGGGTATTTCGATCCTAGTGTGTGCATTGGAGTTAAGGGTCTCGCTAGAAGCAGCCTCTCCATCCTCTAAGATAGGGATAAGATTTGCCTACATCTCATCCTCTCTAGACCCCCTCAGTAGCTTTGCTATGGATAGGATGGATAGGTAGTGTTATGTGTAACAAAGGAAAAACAACTTAATCCAATAACCAAAACACATTACATAAGCTAATTGTACGTAAGTTTATATGCAAGTAGCATTAGTGTCTTTGCAAGAAAATCCACTTGAATTTCCTGTGAATAGGTGCGTGCAATCTTCAAAAACTAACTGGTCTGATATGCAATATAGACGTAATCGCATAATATCAAGATACATGTGGGAAATAGAAGCGAAACAGAAGCATAATTAATAATAGATATGATTATGTCACAATAAATATTAAAAAAACAAACATTTGTGCACTTGAACTATGCTTTTGCAAGTACATATGATTTACTTATCAAAGTTTCACAAAAAATTCGATGATTAAAATCTGAAGATAAAACGAATCCATTTGACCTCAAAATGTGTACATCTTCTAATAATATCTAATTTACGAGAAAAAAAGGCATTGCAGGTCTACTCACTTTGAATAATCATCCAGAAACAAGCTTTACAACAATGCAGAGGGAGTTGAACATTATCAATAAGACTCTCAAATATTGAGTTGCATAAATGAGGCCAGTGATCTGTCCTTTAAGGGAATTTCTCTTAACCCCTGAGTACTCTTGGAAGCTCCATCCTCTAGGTGCAAGAAAACGATCCTCATTCAATATTGCAAGTGCATTTGCAATAAGCAGACACCCCTCTAGTAGTGTCCAAAGACCCATATTCTACATTTATGTATGGCTTAGTCAACTTTAAAAAAAAAAACTTAAAAGACCAAAACCATATATGCTTGAAAACTGAATTTTCAGGTTGTATCATTAGAAAGTCATATGTTACAACTGTTTCCATATGTTATTGAAAGTCCCAAATCTGTTAAGCCTCTTCGCTGGTGTTGATAACCAATTCATGTTTCAGACGTTTCTTTCCCTTGAAAACTACATCTTTGGCCCTTTATTGATAGCACAAGTGGTGATTTAGATTATTTTGTACGCACTAGAGGCTTAATTCTTCATTAACTGTATACTGATTCAATCCCATTACAGTTAATTCACATATCAATTAGCGAGCAAATGCACTGATTTAATCTCAGCGCACTTCATACACACTTTGAATAGTGAACCAAACTACCCTGCAATTTTGCAACTAGTTAGCAAAAGCTAAATGGTTATAGGTAAAGCTCAAAGGACATCCGATATTTTTGTACATAATGATACTTTTAAGGCAGACAATGTAAATAAAGTCAGCTACACGGACCCAAACAAGTGAGTTTCAAAAGCTCTCATGATCAGTAAATGCCATATAGATTTTATTGCCTTATTGGCATTGGCCATCATCAATGATGGGTTTCATAGTTCATCCTGCTAATCATGTTTGGCAAGCCATCTAAACTAAGTTATCATTTTGAAAATACTTCAGCAGATTCAGATCAGAAAGATCAATAACATATCTAAAGAACTTTCCCGTCTGCTGACTTGCAAGTATGTACACAAATGCTTATATCTACCTACCGTAAACTAACAGCAACTATAGATTAATAAGGTTAACTAAGTTGCACGAATTCCATATCCGGATTCATGATTTCTCTCTGTAAATGAAAGAACGAATAAAATTTTCAAGCATGTTGCTTTCTCGTTTAAAACCCTAAGTCGATTAATTAGACTTCTAAATGTGAAACACGAAGATCAAACTGAACTTCAACATGAGAAAATTAAACCCTAAAATAAGGATAATCGTAGAAGAAAACAAGAACTCACCTCGTTTAATGAATCGCAAGATCAAAAGAGTTGAATCGAGAGATGACAATTGACAAAGATCGATTCGATTTGATTTGTTAAAACTTAATGAATAGGCCAATTTAAAGCCTAATTGCGATTTAGTCCCCCATTTTTTAGTTTATGTAATCTGCATTCCAATCCTTTCTAATCCTTTTGATTACCTGTTTTCTTATACAGACATATTGTTACTTGTGTTTCTATAACTTTTTGTTACATGAACAAATAACTGATGGTTGTATAGATATACTCTCATTACTCTTCCTCTAAAAGCATATTGCATTCAGGCTTCATGATGTTCTGTGGCCAACGTGAATCTAACATGGCTAATGGTAGGCGATTGACGACACAAATTGCTGAGAAGTATATGGCTATGGACTAGCACGGACGAGAATTGTGAGAGGGGTGGGGGAGAAAGAGAGGGTCCATGAAGCTTAATATGCATATACTCTTAACGTTAATTACATCTTATGTTCATGAGATTGTTCACTAATTCTTAAGTTTGGTTCACTAACATCATAAATTCATCATGTCACGCTACATATGAGTAAAGTTTTTTCACTTTGCAACCATTCTATAACTTCCTTTTGCACTTTCAAGTGAGCCTCTCTCTAGTTCATATTCTTTTTCTCATTACTTTTTGCTTGTTTCTATTATCTAATCTATCTATTCTCACAAATGCAACCAGGGTAAGGATTAGCATAGAAATTCTCCTCATGTTTAGGCTTAACTCCACCCAATCTTCGCCTCGGCCTGCTTGTTCTGTTTGCATGAACTTTCTTCACTTGCAACGAGAACTCATCCCAACTCATACGTCCTTTGTCTAGCTCATCAAGCATCTTTATAAACTTTCTTCTACACCAAATAGCAATTACAAATATCAAGAGTTAGTTTTGTTCAGTTAGTAGTGGCGAACAAGAAAGACATCAGAAATAAAATTTTTATATTAGGTAAAATGTTTATTGCATGTATAAGATGATAATAAATCTTCAAGAGGTGGCGCAGTACCAAGCGTCTAATTTCCCTCGAATAGAGGTCTCAAATTTAAATCATGCTTTTGCTAAATATCCTGTCATGATCTCTTGAAGGTCATTAATTTCTAACTATTGGGTAAATAACTTACTTATGGGGATAAATTGTTTTCTGAAACCCTTTAAACATCCGATGCCCACGAATAGCCTTAGCCATGTTCCCATCATATGTATACACGAAAACATCACTCGCAAGTGCTAACGCATAATCCAACGCAGCAAGTTGATTCTGCAAGTCTTTAAAAGGCTTCAATTCATCTTCTGTTGCTAAAGTGGAATGTGTATAGACGTTCATATACTTTTCCTTTAATTCATCAAGCCCATGTTCTCCATAGATATCACCTGCAACTATATAAATCTTTGTACTCAAAGGAAACCCCATAGCTTGAAGAAATATAGCAGATTCACGAGGTGTCAAAGGGCAGTTTCCTTGTTGACGTTTTAACGCGCTTTTGATCTTTTTAACCTTCCAATGTTTAACACTATATCTCAGTGATTTGATCTCATCAGCCTCATGCTGTGAGAGCCCATGTGTGCAGCCTGTGAAGGCTAGAATATCCTTTTCAAATCTACAAATTAAATAAAAACACATATAAAACATAGATTCATTGAAAACATTAGTTATGATTTGATAATGTATATTAGTCAGAGTTTCCATCTATTGTCATTATAAGTATCATGATTAGGAGTTATGATTTGTTTAAGTTTTCTTTCACCCTTATGTATAGAAGATAACTATTATATAAGTTTAGATACCTTAAATGGAGAGCAAGATAATGGTCATTGTTTTGTTTAAGTCTATTGATTAGCTTTCTTGCAAGCTCGTTGATGTTGTTTGTGCATTTTAGAGCCTCATACATGGTTCGACACCGGAGCTTTTGGATGGAATCGGGGATGCCATTGTTCGCGAGCCGTGAATCCGTGTGAAGAAAGTTGATCACTTTATGTTGCTTCAGTAGTGAAAGAATCTCACCTTGGTAATAACTGGGCTGCATGAAAATAATCCATTTGTTTAACATGAAAACTAACAATAATTTCTTACAAGTTGTTGATCATGTATGGATATATAGACATGCCTTTGACCACGAAATCGGATCCTTTTGATGGATTTCTACTTCTGCAAGATGTGGTGGAAGAGATTCGACTATATCAATGTCGTCTTGAAGGGTCGTCTTGAACTGCTTGAGGTCAAATATATCTTTAAAATCACTGGAAACAAATCAGTTTCAGAAAGAAAAAACACAATTAATTGTTCATATTATTATGTAGGACCTGACAATTCCTACACCAAATACACCACCCCTCAAAGGACAGTTTAAAGATACGGGGATTTGACGTAAGCTCTAAACTTTAAACAACTGTTTAAAGCGGCCGTAGATTGTCAGTGGTGTGTGTATAGCAGATCCCTGTATTGAATGAGCATCTTTTATGCACCTTGGATCGGTCCAAAATGATTTGTGATCCAAAGTTGGAAGAACCAATGTAGCATCCATGAGTTTCGCAATCGCCACCATGTCACTTATCTGTAATGATAAGATGAATTAACAACTATACCATCAAATTCAATATAGTTTTGTTAAGCATATGTTATTTGGAACAATGCTAACCCCCATTTTCATTTGGTTCAACCCACCATTTGCTTGAACTAGAATGTAACCGTTTGTTGGAGCACTTCGATTTCCTGATGAGATTCAAAAACTTGCAAAATTGGTAATGAGTGAATCGAATATTTCAATCTTTGCAAAAAGCGTATATGTGAAATGTGATTAGTTTGCATACTTGTTTCGCTTGTTACACGATCAATACAACCATGATGTTTATCACTAACAGGATTCCTCCATATGTAAGAATCCTGTCAACAAAATGTCTTTAAAATCCCAAAAAAGGGGGAAAACAAAAGGAGTTCGTGATTGAAAACCTGTGCATATTCAGGATTTGTTTCAGAAAGAATTTGACGCCTGATGACGATATGATCATCTTCGTCTGCGCGTATTTCCTTGTTAAATCTAATCATGTGTAGATACTTCATGAACATAATGATAACCATTATCAACATTAACACGGTGAGAATACAGTTGATCTTATTCCTTCGTGGCTTTATACATATCAATAAAGAAACTGTTCTTCTGTATATGATGCAACAACCGTCTATAGGCGCTTTCCACCGGCGGTGATGATGGTGATATTTGTTAAAATAACCACCGCCACCGCCTCCTATTTCCCGCAAAGATCCTGTTGAATGAGCGATAGTTTTTTTTCTTGTTGATATGGGCAAAGTGTTATGCTTCTTGCACTTGTTTCCTCTTGATGGCATTATAACGAGATCAATGTATAAAAGAAATAGATGTAAATATTGCATTTATGCATCGAGTTTTCGAAAATTCAGAGTTTTGATTCATGAGGAAGAAGGTGAATGAAACAGATAACTGTTTTCTTTTAATTTTCTAAAGATGGCCGCTCTCAACTTTTTGTTGAAATTTTTTGACATGGTCGCTAATTATTCTACAGAAAACCATGAAAAGTGTATTTGCATCTCAATATTAACTTTATAAACAAATAATTAATGTTTTTTCACGCATATCATACCTTTTTTTAATAGAAACTTGCATGAAGTCACACTACATGATGTCACGTACAAATCTGTACATATAGTGTAGCTTCATTAAAAGGTTTTTAATTAGCTACAACTCATGTGTCATGTGATTTTGGTATTATTTAATGTATTTGTTTTTCTAGATCGGATACATTCTTACAAATTAGTCAATCAATAAGAGATAATAGTAACGTGATTTTTGTTTTTAGCTAGAAAATTATCATCGCTAACCAACTTATCATATATTACAATATCTATGTAGTCTTGGCATCATGATATGTGAACACACGAGCATGTTTCACAGACTCTCCTTGTCATAATTTCATGCTTTTATAGCAATTTATTGTTTTAGTCATACTTGATTTGTTTTCAAATATTTGATGTATTTGTTCTTATTTACAAATAAGTTTGATAACCAATCGTGTTAGGATTGGGATTTTCATCTTAAACATGTGAATTACATTCTTGTGTATAATATTTTTTTGTCACTTACATACTAAGGTCATTTTGATAATGCTTTGTGATGATAAACTAATAAAAGATACATCTACCGTCAGGTGACACTAGACTTAATAACCATAGATACATGTATGATTAAAAAATATCAAGACAATCAAATAAAATTTCTGATGTTAGTATGAAAATACAATATAACCAGCATAAGATAATTATTTTTATTATTTTCTCGTTAAGTTAATCTCTTCTGAAACAAGAGTTTGGGCCGCGTAATTCTAAAACCAATTATCTACAAGCCCATATAAGCCCTCACTGTTAACCCAATATAATCCACACCTATAAATACTCATCAGCTCTCACTGTAAGCCGATCTAGGGTTTATAGCTTCTTCATCAACGCAGGCGGTCGGCATCTGCTCAAGCAAAATGGTGAAGGATCGTCAAGGAGAACGCGTCAGGTATAATGCATTCGTATAAACCCTAATCTCCAACTCATATTCAGATCCATACAAAACTCACTTTTTTTAAACATTTTCTTTTTCAATTTTAGACTCTACACCAGAGGAACGATTCTCGGATACAAGAGGTACAATAAAGTTCACGATCGTATTGTATTTGATAAATTTGTTATTTGTTTATCGGTTATTGAAATTGAAATCGAAAATTTGTTGTTTTTGTGTGATTTTGATTAGGTCAAAGTCGAATCAGTATCCAAATACGTCTTTGATTCAAATTGAAGGAGTGAACACCAAGGAGGAGGTAGCATGGTACGAAGGGAAACGCATGGCATACGTTTACAAAGCTAAAGTGAAGAGGAATGGATCACATTATCGGTGTATTTGGGGGAAAGTTACAAGGCCTCATGGTAACACTGGTGTTGTGCGGGCTAAGTTCAAGTCTAATCTCCCACCCAAATCTATGGTATTATGAACTTTGAAGTTATAACGTTTAGTTGCGTTTGGTGTGTTTTTTTGTTGTTTGAAAGTTGTATTTTTGTTTTTGCAGGGATCAGGGTTAGAGTGTTCATGTACCCAAGCAATATCTAAGGTACCATCTTTATCCATCTGTGTGATTGTAAACTTGATAAGAGTTTTATAGGTGTTTGAATGAGCTATTAAGTTGTTATAGCAGCTTGATCATTGTTATGGTTCTCTGGACAATTGGAATTAGTAAAAACATTAAATTTGTTTCAAGAAAGCTAATTATTGAGTTTCATGTATGATTTCTATTTACCCTAATCTTGATTCATATCTGTAGTTGACTATTTTTGTTGCAACTCTTATGTCGAAGAAAGATAAGGAAAAAGTGAGGTTCGGCATTTTTTTTGTTTTTATTTGTTGTTTTGAGTAATTGGGAACTTGAAGTTTGGTAAATTTGTTGGTTTGGGTTTGTGGTGCTTGTAACGAGGAGAAATTAGTGTTTAGCTAACACTTTGGTGTTAAGAAATTTTTGATTTTGTGGTTACCAAATACATGGGTATGGTTTGACATTAAGATTGAAATGTATTTGAAGCTTTTTGTTCAAATGTGATTAGTAAAGTTTGTATCACTAGCAGCAGAATTTGAAGAATGGTAGTGTTGTAGTTCTCTTAAAACCATACTACTTTTGCATTTGAAAATTGTGTACTTAACAAGGTAAAACTTCTCTTTTATTGCAACATAGGGAGTGCAAGTTGTAAAATATGTATATATTATATCCAAATATACCATAGTTGTAAAAGCACAAGGTGCAACAAGGCGCGTAGGGGTGAGCATTGGGCCTAGGCATTTCGATCTCATAAACTTGCCCCAGAGAAACTGACCAACAACATAAGCCCCCCAACGTGAGTTTTTCATTTTGATTTGCTACCCCGTCGTGATTGAATGCAAGGTGCTTAAAAAAAGAAGTCTTATTTAATAGTTTACCTGGCTAGGAGGTTGTTATTTGCTTCACCAATTTACCTGGCTAGGAGTTGTTTTTATGACTGAAATCATTGTCAAAGGTACTACTTCTTATGAATTTCTCATAAACTTAGATCTTGATGTACAGGTTCTGTGTGGTTTGCATCAGAAATGAAGGCTTTGAGTGATGATTGTGAACAGTTTATGACATTCCTTCCTGGGCATATATATTCTAGCAAAACTGGTATGCATAACACCTTTTATCAAGCAATCTATTATCTTTTTGGATTGGAGAGACTGTTTATATGTGGACTTAAGTTGTATGGTTTTTAATAGTATATTACTGGTGCTTTTTCAAATTAAGATGTGTTTAATGATCTTAAGTCGTTTAAGTTAATCGCCCACTGGAGTGCACAGTAGAAGAAATATGTAAGGGATGATATTTAGACCTGGAAAAGTACAATTGGTTTCTACAGAAGTGATTATTATCTTTTTGTTCCCTTTTAACTTAATTAGATACTCATATTTGATATTTCACAAAACATCTTACCCATTCTTAACAAAAAAATCATTCTTGGCCATTTTGTCATTTAGTTCTTTATAATTCCAAAATCGCCAAACACTTAAAAGATCTGATTGTCCAAAAAAATTCTTTTCTACAATTTAGATTTTTTTTATCTTTTACTTTATTGATAGACGAAATGGTGCCCTGCTCCCAGCTGTGACTGTGCCATTGAGTTTGATCTTGGAAGCGGAAGCTATGATGTAACGTGCCATTGCTCATACAACTTTTGTTGGAATGTGAGTATTATCATTTATGACTTTTTTTACTTAGTTTATGAATGAATAAAATAGGTTATGTTCTTGCTTCATAGATGGCAAGGTTTTTAATTCACAGCTATCATTGTAGTGTACAGAAGAAGCTCATCACCCCGTGGACTGTGAAACCGTGGCCAAGTGGATAATGAAAAACAGTACAGAGTCTGAAAATATGAATTGGTAAATGTTACACATGTTAAATGTTATATTAAATTTTTAGAATGTTTTGTTGACGTTTGTGTGATGGATTTCAGGATTCTAGCTAATTCTAAGCCTTCTCCAAAGTGTAAACGTCCAATTGAGAAAAACCAAGGCTGTATGCACATGACTTGCAATCCCCCATGCAAATATGAGTTTTGCTGGTAAGATGTAATTTTTTTAATATTGTTTTGACTGAGGTATTTATGTATCTTAGATATTACCTATAGGTGAAAAAATGGACGGGCTGGATAAGGTCTTGAAACGGGTCAGAACTTTTCGGTCAGTTTGACCCAAACAATTCTTTTGCTAAAAGATCATTAATATTTTTACAAAATAATTGTTGAATATAATCTAAAAAATTATACTGTTTAAATAATATTTTTAATAAAATGATTTAGTTGGTTTTATGGAGTAAAAATATCCTCAAGTGATTAGGTATTGTTATACCCCTTTGACCTGTTAGAGATGAAGCATAACCCGATTCGACCCGAATTGACTGAAATG
>BJCN01344925.1:2572-16074 GCA_018326445.1 Flaveria brownii
AGGCCAGATAGGCACTACATCCACGTCTCATGCACTTTTCTGCCACCGCCATCGAAATCACCTTTGGAACCGTAGTGACGCGATCACCATAAACCGTCACCGAATTCCCATCGGACACAATTAACCGAATCATCTTTTTGCGACACACGATGTTTGCCTTATAGGTTGCTAACCAATCCATCCCTAGTACTACATCAAATCCGCCTAGGGGCATCACATGTAATTTAGCAGAGAACCTATGTCCTTCTAGTTCTATGGTACAGTCGTCTATCATATCAGTAATTCTAGTGGACTTACCAATAGCAGTTTCTACATCAAAGGGCTCATCAATACTCCTACTACTAACATGCAATTTAACACAGAAGGTAGTAGAGATGAAACTCCTACTAGCACCAGAATCAAATAATACAGAGGCACAAGTTTCGTTTACTAGAAACATACCTGACACGACATCAGGGTCCACTCTAGCCTCCTCCCTAGTCATCATGAAAGCTCTAGCAGTTGCCCTCTGTCCTCCTTCCTTTGGCTTCTTCTTTATCCCAAAACTTTCGGTCCGTGGCTTCTAACAGTCCTTGCTCACTTGGCCCTCCTCACCATAGCTATAACACCTCGGCACCCTACAGTCTCTAGCAATGTGACCAAGCTTCCTACACTTGAAGTATACGTTCAATCCTAACCTACACTCGCCGGTATGCTCCCTTCCACATTTACCGCACTTCCTCATCCCTGAGCTTGATGTTGCCCTACGATCATCCATCTTCATCTTTTTGTTGTTTGGAGTGAAACCATCACGTCCATACCACTTCCCGTTCCAGTTCTTATCACCACCACCTGTTTTCTTCGCCTCCACCACAGTCTCCTCTCGCTCATCATACAACCCACCCGCCAGGTCTACAGCTGATCGAAAGCTACCCGGTCAGGCAATAATCAAATGTCTGCGTATATCAGCTGGCAACGACTGGACATATCTTTTAATCTTCCTTGATATCGGAGTCACCTGATCAGGCACCAGCCTTGCCATCACATTGAATTTGCTGGATACTGTTGGTGCGTCATAGTTCCTGATTCCAGCTACAGGAACTCCCACTCAATCTTGTCCAACTCCCTGTGAGGACAGAACTCCTCAATCACCAACTTTTTCAGTTCTGGCCATCATATCCTGCCAATGGCCCTACTACCCTCAGCCTGGATAATGTTGACCCACCAACACAACGCTGAGTCTACAAATGAGGGAGTGGTGAACTTCACTTTCTGGTCCTCATGACACTCACTAATCTCCAAAACCACTTCCATCTCCTGTACCCAGCGGTGGGCAGCTGCAGCATTGCCATTCTCATTAAAAGTCGGGGGCTTGCAGCTCTGAAATGCCCTATAGTTACATCCTCAGGCAGTTTCCTGCACCGCTTCCTCCTCCTCCTCACTCGAGATAATCGTCTCGGTCTGCAGTCGTTCCCTTTCCTCCCTTCCTGGTCCTTCTCTTCTCTTTCTTCTCATCCACCCTTACAGCCTTGATCACTTCAGTTACTACAGACGGTAGAATCGTCTGGATGACCTGATGACCTTCCTCTACCACCGCCTATTTCACCGAAGCCCTTAAGTTCGCACTCTCATCACCACCCTCCTGGTGATGCATCTCGGGCTCTTCATGGGCCCTCTCTGTAGTCTTAGCCTTATTCCTAGTAACATGCAGTTCAGCACCACGTCCTCCCTGTGCTCCACCCCTAGAGGCCTTAGATGTTCTACCTCCGACCATTTTCTAATCACTATAAGATTCAAACACTAAAACAGTCATTCAAGGTAATAGCTCAGTTTATGTTAAGTATAGTAAGTCCCTAATTACAGTGGCCAGTGTTGATTAGCTACTTACTTTAGTCTTCACACCCCAAGCATTTCCTATCATGACTACATCAGTATCTGAATCTACCACGTCCTCTCTAATCACTATAGCACATGCACATAATACTATTTAACTTTAAGGAAATAAATACTTGATGGCACGTAGCTATTTGGGTTGACATCCCTCCATTCGTCCCATTTTCAGTTTAAGTCTAGGTTTTTCAAGAATATTTACCCAATTCTCTTAAACTTTGGCTCTGATACCAACTTGTAAGGCCCTGTTCCTGGGACGCTTACAGTTGGACATTCATAGCACGAAACATACATAATAGTTTAAATTTCATAAAACATTGTAGGGGAATTTTATTAACAAAAGCCATTCATTTTATTAATAATTACTGTTGTTAAGCAATACATTGTTGTTCGTTAGTTACAAAAAGATTGTTTAAATGCATTACAAAACAACAATATCATCCAAACAAGAATGGATGTCAGTCTTGCCCCACCAAGTAGCTCCACCCTCGTGCCATCCTCAGCAATATTTACCTGTCAACTGAAAATATATAAAAGTCAACGTTGTTGAGTGAGTTCTAGTTTTTAAAAGTATTAAAATACGTTGCATAGATATATGAAAATAATCCCTTTATATAAGATACCTCTTTTGTTTTGGTATGTGACCACACATCATACATACATCAAGGTAATACTTTCTTTCATTCATTACTGTACGCATTCATTCACTTTGTACCTTTATCATTATCTTTCACTTTCTTACAAACTAATGTGCAATACCCTGAACATTGTGCACGAAGCTAATGTTGGTCCTATGATCTATAAATAGACCACGGACATTATGCACTAAGCTGACCCAGTCACCTAGGGTATGCTACAAGGGTCCCTGTCAGTCTCAATGACTTACCCTGTATACAACCTTCGGGTTAGCTAAACCGCACACAGTTGAGCTAACGATATCATGGTCATGCACCTCCATTCATTTGCTTGCAAGACTTTCATTCATTCTTTTATGTTTCGCTTTGCTTTATCATTAATCTTTCACTTTCTTAATGATAATACTTTACGTTTATGATCATAAACACACCACGTATAGTCACACAATATAATATAATATAATATGGAACATAGGAACAGATCATTATCATGCATAACATAGACAATTATAGCCCTAAGGTCAAACTAGTGTAAAACCCTAATTATTCTGAACTTCCCAAAATTTCAGAAAAATTTTCTAAGTGTTGGGCGCTTTGGAACTATGCAGGCGCATTAGCCCTGTTTGGGCACATTAATACTATTCAGGCACTTGGCCCTACACTTAACTATTTTTCCACTAATTTTGGGCCCATGAACTGTTCAGGCGTATGAGCCTATAATTAGGTGCCTGAATAAAACATTGGGCGCATGAGCACTATTGGGGCGCCTGACCCCAACACTTGGGCGTCTAACCAAGTTTTCTAGGCGCATGAACTACTGTTCAGGCGCATGGGTTATACTTAGTTATTCTAAGGCATATTTTGGGCATGTGGGGTACTGTTTAGGCACATGGCCATACTTAATCTTTTCTAAGGCAAAATTTCAGGCGCATGAGCCTTATATAGGCGCATGAGCAACCTGTTTAACATACTTCTTAATTATTTTCAATCCCAAACATCATTTGAACCTATTCTAAGCTTCTTAATACCATTCTAAGCATAAACATCACATAAACGTCCATAAAACATCATCATACAACATAAAACATACGTGTACACAACCTTAAAAATTATAAAATCATTTTAATACATTTTCAGCCACAAGAAGTGTTAAAACATGTAAAAATACAGGGTCTAGAACTCAACTTGTGTAGCAAACAAGCACAACTCCTCCAAACTTGTTTGTTCACGAGTTCAAGCACCTAAAACAACCCAAGCAACACCAAAACACACACACCCGAACACATAAGAACACATATTTTCGGTTTCATGGTCGAACCCAACAAAAACCCGAGCAAATTAAACATCAAAATACTTACCTAGCCAAGAACAACATCTTTCTCTCTCTAGAACCGAAGAACTCATCTTTCTTCTCTTCTTCTTCTCTTTTTTGGTCGACAAAAAGCAGATGGAGTTGACATATATGGGCGGCCATGCCCATAATATATTAAAATATTAAACTTTGTACCTTTTTACACTTTAACCCCCTTCACTTTAGCTTCTTCCTTTTCTTTTCAAGATACTTTTGTTTTTTTTCTTTTTTTCTCATTTCTTTTCTTTTATTCTAGACAAAATTTCCCGGTGTTACAAGTGATAATGGTACCGAATTCAAAAATGAAGTTTTAAGTTCATTTTGTACATCCAAAGGCATTACTCATCAATTTAGTACAGCTAGAATTCCTTAACAAAATGGGTTAGCTGAAAAAAGAAATAGGACACTAATTGAAGCAGCACGAACAATGGTAGGAGATGCTAAACTGCCTATTATCTTTTGGGTAGAAGCAGTTAATACATCTTGCTTTGTAAAAAATCAAACTTTGGGATAGTCAAAGAAATCAACAGAACACCATATGAACTTCTCTTTCATAGAAAACCATACATTTGATTTTTCAAGTCATTTGGTAGTCCTGTATCAATATTAAACACCAGAGAGCACTTAGGAAAGTTTGCTTCAAAGTCTGATGTAGGATTCTTTGTAGGATTTTCCTCAGTCTCAAAGGCTTTTAGAGTATTTAATCCCAGATTAAACATTATGATGAATCAACTAATGGTCAATTCAATAAACATTCATTTCCTAAGTCAACTAATGTCCGTGGATGGTTGTTTGATATTGACTCATTTACTAGATCTTTTGATCAGTTTCACTTGCCATACGCAGGTAACCTACAATCAGCTGAATCTTCCAGAACAATAGATAGAAGAGATGATTTTCCCATGATTCCTCCTATGTCTGCTGATCAACCAGATGAAGATATTCCTTTACAAGCTGATCCTATCAGACAAGTTCAACAAAATCAGAGTGTTTCAACAGAGGCTGGTCCAAGTTCAATACCATCTCCTTCTGATGAACCATCAAATGAAGTGAGGATTCAAGAACCAGCTACTGTTCTAGTTGAAACTGAGAGAAATACAAATGATGACAGTGTTCAAAGTGCAGCAGATGCCCAAGCGGAAACCGGTGAAGCCTTTGATTACTTTCATTACTCTCCCACATCATAGACTGAAAATCCTCTTACCATGATGAACTGAATGTCTCAACCTTGATGTATATATTGCTGGCGACTCCATTCCAACCACCAGGATACATAAGGATCATCTAGTATCAAGCATCATCGGTGAACTAGATGAGCGAGTGACTAGAAGCAAGTCTAGTATTGCAAACATATGTTTGTTTTCTTACTTTCTATGTCAGACAACACCCAAGAAGATAAAAGAGGCTCTTCAAGACAGCAGCTTGATCAAGGCAATGCAGGAAGAGTTGCTCCTTTTCAAGAAACAAGAAGTATGGCAACTGGTAGATCTACCCGAAGGTCAATACCCTATCAGTACCATATGGCTATACAGAAATAAGACTGATGATAGGGGCATTGTCATCAGAAATAAATCAAGATTAGTGGCTCAGGGATATATATAAGAAGAAGGAATAGGATATAATGAAGTGTTTGCCCATGTAGCCAGATTAGAAGCCATTAGACTTCTCTTGGCTTACTCTGCATCCATGAAATTCACCGTACACCAAATGGATGTGAAGTGTGCTTTTATCTATGGAAAAATTGCTGATGAAATCTATGCGAGTCAACCTCCAGGCTTTGAAGACCCAGATTACCCTCACAGGGTATACAAGTTTGATAAAGCTTTGTATGGTCTACATCAAGCCCCACGAAAGTAGTATGAGACTTTATCATTTTTCCTTCTTACACATGGATACGAGAGAGGGAAAATTGATCAGACTCTCTTCAGAAAGAGAAAAGGAAAAGACATGTTGCTAGTCCAGATTTATGTGGATGATATCATTTTTGGCTCAACCAACAAGCAACTTTGCAAAGACTTTGAAGATCTCATGCATTCTAAGTTCTAAATAAGTGCAATGGGAGAACTCACTTTCTTCTTAGTGTTGCAATTACAGCAAACAGTAGATGGAATCTTCATCAATCAATCAAAATATGTGGAAACCATGCTGAAGAAATTTCATTTTGCAGATTGTCAGTCTATCAGAACTCCTATTGATACTAAGATGAAGATAGGGCCAGATTCAGAAGAAAAAGCAGTGGATCAGGCTCACTATCGATATATGATTGGATCACTCATATATCTTACAGCTACTAAACCTAACATAATGTTTAGTGTATGTGTTTATGCCAGGTATCAAGCAGATCCCAAGGAATCTCATGTAAATACAGTAAAGAGGATATTCAGATATCTTAAGGGCAAGCCTGCACTTGGATTATGGTATCCAAAAAAAGGAGATTTCAATCTTTATGCATTACTGGCAGTGACTACGGGGGCTGCAACTTCAATAGGAAGTCCACATATGGCGGATATTAATTTCTTGGTCCCAGACTGGTCTCCTGGCAGTGCAACAAATGTTTCTGTTTCAACAGCAGAAGCTGAGTATATAGCAACATCACCCTATTGCTCTCAGGATCTCTGGATTCATAAGCAGATGCTTGATTATTGTTTTAACTTCTTGCACACACCAATTCACATTGATAACACAACACCTATATTTAATAAAAATAATCCAGTACAACACTAAAAAACAAAACATATAGAAATTAGATATCACTTTTTGAGAGATTGTGCTGAAAAAGGGTTAATCAAATTGATATAGGTTCACATTGATAATCAATTATCTGATTTATTCACTAAGGCATTTGATCCAAGTAGATCTGAATTCTTGGTTCAATCAATTTGCATGATTAACCTTGAGTAAAAAATCAAAATTAGAAAAAACATTCAAATATTACAAAAACACAAAAAGAATTCATCTTGCAAAAGTATTTGTTTTATAATCTTGGAAAATGATATAATTATAGTTGTTATATCATTCACGGTGGTTATTTCTAAATCTAAATGACTGACATGACTTATTTGATATGCGGGTAGGCTCAGCTTGGAAAAGAAAACACATAAAGTGATAAACTAAAGCTTATATTCAACTGTGAAGCTTTCATCTCAAAGTGTGTGCAGGTATTAGCTCATCCAAATGTGTGTGTGTGTGTAGTAACCTCAACACACCAGGTAATGATACCTTATGAATCTCATTTACTTACATCAGTTTCTCCTTTGTTTTGCTGAGCAAAGACTCAGAGAAACAGGTACATAGTGCTGATGTCATGATCCAAAAAGATTCCCAATGAGGAACATATCCAACTCGGATGAAGAAATAAAAGAAGTACATTCCATGTCAATAAACAAACAGATTCCGAAAAAGGATCACCTTCCAAAGTGAAGTGAAAAAGAATCCCAATATGAATCAAACAAACAAAAAGGATCAAAGTAAAAGAATCCAATAAGGATCAATCAAAATGAAATATGATAATTTAAATGTCCTGGTTATATAAGCTATTAAAAGTTCTACCATTCATTATATCAGATAGTTGATCTTACCATGCTTTTGAGTGTGAGGTACATGTTGAATACTCAATCAACTAAAAAACATGATAAAGATCACTAGCATCAAAATATTAACCAAGCTTGAGTTTAAGAGGACAAGCATACCCTCAATCAATATCTTCATGATTATGTCCATTTTACTAACAATTTCTAGCACTTGTGAAAGGTAAGATTGATATGATCCCAAGAAAGGTATATCTCCACTTCATGTACAGATAAGAAAACAAAAATCACAAAAACAGTTTCTCTTAAAAATTTTAAATCTTTAAAAGTTTTTATCCAATATGGATATAAACTTTAGGGGGAGTAATTAAAATTTTGAACATCATGTACAGTAGTTTCCTTTCTTAAAAATATAGAAATAAATCAAAAAAATAATTGTGTTGGTGCAGAAGTTATACCATAGTACCTCAGTATTTGCAGACATCTTGAAGCATAAAAGTCCAAGATCAGTCAACACTAGGAAGCTTGTATCACATCTGGTGTACAATTCAATCCAAGCAAGAATTGACAACCCAAGCAACAGTCAAAACTTCATAAACAACAAATTAACAGACCCATCTTCATAACAATCAAAAGCAAAAGATACAACTTCATAAAGATCAAACATCAAAGAAAAAGCAACCAAAACTACCCACAATAGAAATATTAAGTTTTGACAAGTTCAAAACGTAATTCAGGTAAGACCATTAGGTAATGCGGGTGAAGGTAACCCAAGCGTATAACCAATGCGGGTAATAGTTTTGAGATGAAAAACATAAGTAAAAGTGATGCGGATAAGTTAACTCTACCTCATTAGTCTCACAATAAATATCTATAACAAAGTTTTCAAGTATGAAAACCAATGCGGACAATGTTGTTCATCCACATTTGTTTTTCCCAGCCGCATTTCCCAGATATGATTAAAATCAATACTAAAACTTGGTTGTGTATTTGTATCATCATAAATTAAAAGTGTGATCACACTCTTCTGTCATTATGTTTGAAGTTCAAGAAATGCGGACAACTTGGTTGTTCATCTGCATTTGTTGAAGTAAATATGGAAAGACAAATGACTTCAGCATTTGCTACAGTGTACAAATGCTAGATAAGCTAAAACATTCGCATTTGTTACAGTTCAAAAACTCATGTTAACATCCACATTTGCTATAGTGTTCAAGTGTCTGACAACTTAAAAATTTCGCATTTGCTAAAGTACACAAATGTTGTCAAAGTTTACTCTTTCGCATTGGCTACAGTAAACAAATACTGATAGTTTCAGCTTTTTGTATTTGCTACAGTAGTCGACCGCATTTGTTTCAAAACTTGTATAAGTTGTAAAAGCTATTAAAATTGACTATTTAAACAAATCAACAGAGGTCATTTAATACTTTTCAAATTTGAGTGACATTAAAGTTGGACCAGTAAAAAACCTTCCTACTGTTCTTTATCCATCATCAAAATCATCAACATCATTCTGATTTCTGTGTTCTTCGAACATCATATTGCCTTTATTTCGATTCTCAACCATTGTAGTATCGAAACGTGCTTCACAGCAAAATCTACGAGTTACTAGTCGAACACATGATGAACTCAGAACCCTAATATAAAGAAAGATTCACCAAATCATCATCAAACTAAAGATTGATAGCCATTTTCAAGTACAAAGACACAAATGATCATGAAAATTAACATGAACAAGTGATTTTTAAAACCCTAAGATTGTCGTATGAACAGGGGATCATCATACTATAAATATCGACATCAAAACCTAAGTTTGAATGTTAAAACAGACTTTAAACAGAAAATTATCATCAAAATCAGAGATAAATCACAATAAAACTGGTCATGTATTGTAAAATCATGTAAGGTCAAATTGCTATGAAACAGTACCCATGGTTCTTTAATTTTGACCAAATAAAGTCAAAATTTGAAACAATCTACTTGATTTCACCAGTATAATTGATGATTATGTGTCAAGTACTAACTCATATGCATCTTCTGCAGAGGCTAATGGCAAATTTGACATGGAGTAAACTCCATAATGTCAGTGGATTTCTTGACCCTGATGTCCCTGGCTGAAGGACTCAGAGACATGGTTAGATTTATCTCCATTACAAGAGTTTCTCATGCTATTACAGTGAGACCTGTCATCTATTAGAACTTCATAAGATCATTTTGGAATACTACTAAAGTTGTCGAGATTGATGGTGTCAAGACTTTATCTTGAAGAATCACCAATAATCACACCCTTTCCATCACTGAACAAACTGTGAGACAGTGTCTACAGTTTGGTGATGATGCTAACTCTCCTTAAGAACTTGAAGATGAGGAGATCATTAACTTCTTTGCTAACATAGGGTATGAAGGAAGATATGAAGGAAAGAAGATTGTCAAAGGGTTCAGTGGAGATTTTTGATACACTTATTCCAACACTGTTTATCCAAAATAAAGACAGGATGGAATGATATCCCTTTGACTACATCATCTGCTATATGTGCTCTGTGCACTAACAGGCCATTCAACATGCCTGTGTATGTATTCAATGGTCTGGTGTCAAACATTCAAGAAGGAAAAAGACATACGTTCCTTATGTACCCAAGTTTCCTTCAATGCCTTATCAATGAAGCATTTCCCTAACTAACACCTGTAGGACCTATAATGGACATTCCCCATTACAATGTCAATTCCTACATGCACATAAAGAAGATGGATCCTAGAAATTTCTACAGTGGGACTTTCTTTCCATTACTTCCTTGGATGTTAGAGCAGATCAATCAATAAGAAGAACAAGAAGATATAGCTCAAGCAGATGAGCCACCACATGAACAAAAAGAACAAGCTGCTCCTGATGAACAACATGTGAATGAGCAAGCAGAAGAAGCACAAGAGGAACAAAGGCCTGTGTCACCACATGATGATGGAGGTTGTGATCTTCATACAGGACCTTCTGTTCAAGAAGCTAAAATTGCTTCTCTATTCAAACCATCACCTATTCAGTCTCCACACATGTCTCCAGCTCATTTTACCCCACATCATACTTCTCCAACAGCTACTTATTCTGTAGAGTCTGGTGAATCTACCAGTTCTTCAGATGACTCCGAATCATCTCCGGATGAGGAGGGTCACACCATGAGAATGCCAGTGAGACAAGCACAATCCAAAGCAGATCCTTCTAAAAGTTATGCTGAATCAGGAATCAATCAACCTGATAAGAAGGATGAAATGATCACTGAGCTTTTGTTGAAAGTGGAAAGGATGGAAAACTTGTTGAATAGAAGGTCTAGCATTATCCAAGACAGAATTAAAGAGTTGGATGAAAAAGAATTAAAGATCAAAGAACTCAAAGACATACATGAGGCTAAAAATCAAAGAAAGACAAAGAAATTGTTGAACCCAAGGCCGCCCTCAACAAAGTTAAAGAAGAAATCAGCAGGCATGTTGATACTGTAACTCTACAGACTCTTGCTATGGAGGAATAGAAAAGCTTGATTGAAAGATAGTCTCCTCTCATTGCTTATCTTTGCAGAGAAAATGAGACTTTGTTAATAAAGGTCTCAGGACTGGAGATGCTGATTAAGATAAAGGAGGAGTTAGCTAAGGAGCAAGAAACTAAAGGTGATGAACAAGAACAAAAAGATGATGAACAAGAAACAAAAAAAGAATCAAGTCTAGCCATGGTTTTCTACTCCGGTGAACCATCTAAAGAAACCACTGAGCAAGACTCTGAGCTTAGCGATCTTATCAAAGAGCTTCACAGCTACACTACTGAGGAGTTCATCATTGATGATGAGTTTTAGGAATTTGTAAGGGACCCAAGACCTCCAGTAGAACATATAGTGGTGATTCCTCAATCTCCAGTGCCTTTGGAGAGAGAGTTGAGTATGTAGATTGTTCCTGCAGTCACCCTTTCTGAAGAACGAAAGGAACTCATCAAAAAGTTACGTGAAGAAATAAAAGAAAAAGAAGAAGCTGCTGAAAAGGAAGAAAAAGAACCAACACCAACAAGAGGTGAAACCTCTATGCCATCCTCATCTAGACTATATGTACACACTTACTCAAAGAAGAGAAAGGAATTGTCTGAGAAGGCTAAGGGAAAACAACCCGTAGAGGAAGTGGAGCCTGTAAAGAAGAAGCAAAAAGAGGACCCAAGGAGTTTGGCTGCAATAGCTGAATTTCTTGAAGAGCATGAAAGGGTTGAGGCATAATTAAAAGAGATGATTGATATTATTGATTTGGAAGAAGGAGAGATAGAAGGAGGATACCAGGTTGATGAACCTGTGATTAAAGACAGTCCAATGAAGGTGGAATCCTTAGTTGAAGAAATGGTGGAAAAGGCACAAACTGATTATCTAATGATGAATGCCATGTTCCTGATCAACCACGGGTATGATGCTGATGAAGTGTTTGGGATGACATATAAGTCAATGGTGGAAGAAATAAGGAAAATGAATCAACTTCTTGATCCCCCACATGTGACTAAATATGAAAGACAATCACTCAAATCTCCTATAACATTCTCCACTCCAATCACAAGACAGTCTGAAGCTCCTCAAGCTTATTATCCTGATCCTTATACCATGACTGATAAGGAGATGAAGGATTACCTATCCAAACAAGGATACACTAAAAGAAGACTAGGAAATATGAAGACAAACTCACTTAGAGCTGTAATCCTTCAAATGTAAATGAAAAGAAAGACAGAATGAAGAAGGTAGAAGAATAGATTGTAGGAAGAAAACCCAGATCTAAGTTATTTGCTCAAGATATCTAGCTCACATCCAAAGACCATGATGTCTTGGCACCCATACTCAAAAGAAATCCTAAATGGTTCATTGAACCCTCTCAATTAAAACTTCAAGAGGGGTTGACCACTTCAAAGATGATACAGGGTGTGTCTGCTCCAGAGGGAAAGACTGATGTAAAGATCATATCCTGGAAGTATGACAGTGACTGGAATATGTTCATGATCAAAAGGATCTCAGGGCTGGTCCAATTCTTCACAGAATACTCCGCTCTAGTGAATTCCCTACAGATTCATTATTTGAAGGAACTAGCAAAACTTGAGCTTATCAATCATCATGCAATGCATAGGGGATATGATTTTGAAGAGATTCTAAAGATCTTCAAAAGAACCATGAACTTCGACTCATTGAAAGCAATTTGCTTGAGTAAAGACAAAACTTTCCAAAATCCCGTAGACAAGAAAAGAAAAGCAAAGAGGACTGAAGAGTTGGTATTTCCTGAAGTGAATGTAAAACCAACTAAAACATTAAAGAGAAAGATGGTGTCTTGCACTCACACTTCCATGCCAATCTCAAATGTTTATTATGATAAGACTTATGTGATGGTAATTGAAAGGAAGTGGGGAGGAAAAGAGGGGGCTGGAATCCGTCTATTTAGTGGATATGAAGTGAGACTTCTTGATGAATCTTATGTCCACTACATCTTCTCTAGGAACTTCAGAGAGATCAACAATAAGCTTAGAGAGGCTAATGTATATTTCTTTCTGAAGTGTATTAAGATTTTGAAGATGGCATATGAGAAGATCAAGCACAAGAGGGAATAGAGAAAGAAGAAAAAGACTCCTCTTAACCTAGGAAACATTATAAAGCTCGAAGTAGATGTTGATAGATCTCTCCTGATTCATAGAGATGGGTTATCAACTGTTGGTGTGTGGGAACCTATATCTCTAAGGAGGATGCGAATTGAAGGAGTTCATGCTATTAGCCAAATTGTTAGGACCGTTAAGTACGGAGTTCTAACGGATTCTGCGTGAAACAAGATCAAATAGCGCGGAATTCTATTTGATTGGTGATCCAATCAGTGAGAACGAATAACCCGATCGATCTAACGGAGAAACAATCGTTAAGAATGGATTGAAATCGATCAGGAACGATCTATGAACTTGGAGTTGCGACTTGGGACGCTCTGGACGGCTAGGGTACGAAGTATTATGAAGTAATTTGAAGTGTTATGTTTTTCCACGAATTATGTGGTATTTATAGGTTATCAGTGTTCATTCGTAAGACTAAAGCATTAGCATGGTTTAATCGTGCGACTGAAGCATGCGATTGACTCATA
>BJCN01344960.1:3616-13864 GCA_018326445.1 Flaveria brownii
TGGTCGAATCAAATGATCCCAGTTTCGTCACCAACTTCTTGCATCACCAGCATGAGCAATAATATGCTTGATTTCTCTACCACCATAAGTAACAAGACCGACGGAAGACACCCTCCACCGGATCGCTCATCTGAGGTAACTACTTTTTTCCATGTTTTACAAAGGTCCAAGATATGCTACAAGCTTCAAGTTTAGATTAAATACAAGATTTATTTGCAACACATATATATCATATCTTTCTTGTTGGTCACATGTCTCTTTTGTGGCATTTAATTTTTACAAGACTAACTAATCAGTTCCCCTAGAAAATTATTCATACATTAGATGAAAGTACATGAACTTGTGTAGTTTGGTGGATTACTTAATTTATCATCTTTTTCCTTTTCAAATTATGAAGTGCAATAGCACTGCTACAGGTGGGGCATCAAAGAAGGCTAAAATTCAACCTTCTGCAAATCAATCAACCTTCAAGGTAATAAATTTCTTTCATTCAGATCTTAGTTATGGAGGAAATTAAAACCCAAATACAGGAATACGTACTTTTTGGAAGATAACTGTTGTCCTTCTTGATTGTCCATTTCTCCATGCCATCATGATTCTACTTCATCTATTCTTATATCCACAAAAAAGTATCACGAATTTATATAAAAAGGATATGTATAATAATCATTGCAAAAATACAATTTATAGTTTTGATTCTTCTTCTTGTTTGCGATGTTAAAAACAGGTGAGGAAAGAAAAATTAGGGGACAGAATAACAGCGCTTCATCAGCTTGTTTCTCCGTTTGGAAAGGTATATGGTAATATTTAAGCATGATATTTTTATTTTTATTTTTTTATTATTATTTAAAATTAATTTTTTTAAGGCGGAAGGTAATTAAGCATGAGTAAATGTAATAATTCATTCTAATAATTAAGAAAGCATGTTAATTGAAGGTTTATGTCAGACATAAAAAAAAAAGCTGAAACATGAAGATGATATGACAAAATTCCTTTTGGTTTTTGCCAAGGAAATAATTGATTGTCATGTCAACTTAAAATAAGATAAAAATTTATAAAAAACAACATTAAATCCTCTCAGTGGGAAGCATCTTAATAGAAGATAAATTTAATTTCATTCGTTTGAAATAAAAAGAATTGAATTTGGGTAAATAAATTCAATGTCATTCTCACAGTAATAACCAACATTTGTTTTAATTTTTAAACCATGAAAAGTATAACCAAAATCAAACCTAAAAGTTATCATTGAATGTGGTAATTTTAGATATTAAATCATAAATTGTTAAAATATATTCTTAACTTTTATCGTGTAAGATTTTTTTATCTTTACTTTTTATTAACATGATTTAGAAAAAAAAAGTGTTTAATTTTAGGAAAAGTTATGTTAAATGTAGAAGAAGTTTAAAATTGTAATTATTTTTCAAGTGGAACAATGATATGATATTTGTTACTCACAAACACAATATGTACTTAGACCATTACAAATGTAATGTTAGTTGCAATTGGATGTAGTAGAAAATTGTTGTCAAAAATTATTTTTTATTTTTTAATTTGTTATTACTTTTTTAGAAAGGTCACAAAAATATAGAAAATAAGAACGATTATTTAAAACACACTCTCTCTGCAGAAGTTGTAAATGGTTTCTGCTTTGAAATACTTTATATAGTGCAGTCTTGTCTTTGTTGATAGAACTTTTTCATTATAATCTAAGATCATAATTTCATATCCCATCTTTGAATGTTTAAAGGTAATGTAGGATGTACTGATGGATGAAGATTAGATGTTTCATTTACTTTATAAAGATTTCATGTATATTTTATAAAAATCACTAAAAATCTGATTGTCAAATTAATTTTACTTATTTTGTGCAGACTGACACAGCTTCAGTGCTTTTAGAAGCTATTGGTTACATAAGATTCCTTCAGAACCAAATTGAGGTGATGCTACATCTCTTTCTTCTCTTCTTCTTCTTTTATTTATCTTTCACAAACTACCATGAGGAGCAGTCATGCCACAAACAAACACATAAACAGCAGTTACAAGCTTCACTTAATATTCCTTCAACCCTATTTTTTCCATATTTTTTTATAAATATCACTGTGTCTCTTTCTTATATTAAAACATATCTTTATTTTATTCATTGTGTATCCAAATTCTAGAATCGATTCCCTCTTCCGAAAAAATATAACTTATTATTTAATTATTATCAGAAGTGAGTCAGCCAAATAAGTTAGTTATAAACATTATACAATCATAGTGACTAACTGATCTTTGGACCATTTTATCTTGTTTTATATATTATATAGTCATTGTCGTAATGTAAATACATGAAACACACCATAGGTTACACAATCTTGAAGATGAGATATCCCATATGATGGTTTAAAATTTATACATATATGTAATGTTTCTAGCTTATAGAAAATCGACGTCTAACTAAATTGATCTATACCAAAGATCAACATATATTGTGCTGAAAGAAGCAAGCGTTTATTTACGTTCTTGAATATTTTAGGCCCTCAGCTTACCATATTTGGGCAGTGGATCAGGAAACATGAGAAACCAACGTTCTGTAAGTATATATGCCATACTTTACACGCACCCAAGCACACACCTTTATGTATGCATTTAAATCCTTGAAGATAGATTTTCCATAAATTCACAGCAAGTATATATTAATGCTTAACGAAAGACCAATGGGCATTTGGGGTAATTTCCGTGTGTGTAATAGCTAGGTGTTTCCTATCTTGAAGGTCGAGTCTTTAAAATCTCAAGAGGACAATTAAATGGATTTATAAGTAGATTAGGGCCCGTTTTAAAAATTTTAAGAGCTAAACGGGTTGCGTATGATTAGAAAAAATAATTTGTATTATATGATTAGAATATATAAAATAGATTAGATACATCTTGTTTAATTGTTAATTTACTCACACTTGAAAATGGCAATTAAAATTAGTCACTTTTATCATTTACTGTGTAAAACAAAGAATCTTATTGATGTAACAACTTGAGATGGGATACAGCTAGTAAAAACATATTGGTGAGGCATATGTTTAGCATAACCCTAGGGGTATGTAATCTTAATATGTATAGGTATGTATATATATGCAGACTTAATGACTTGATGTATGCATATCTTCATCTTACTATTTAAGCATAAAAACGCAAACATACTTGACACCTTTTTCTCCCTCTGCCGCAACGCATGTGAGAGTTCACATATAAGCATGTGGGGAAGCAGTAAAAGAATCTATGCAATTTTCACCAATCAATTTTTTTTAATTATAATTTTTTTTTATATTTAGGTTCAACAAGGAGAGAGAAATTGTTTATTTCCTGAAGATCCTGGTCAGGTATATTTCCACCTTTATACCTTCTGAATAATTAACTTTTTCAATCACATTTATTTCACTAAAAAGCTGACACATATTGTAATCAAGTTGTTAATAATCACCATCTTGTACTTAAGCAGCTTCTGAATGATAGCTGCATGAAGATGAAAGGATCTGCCCTTGAGCAGGTATGTATTTCCCTATTGTAGTATATAATCTAAGTTTAGAGTCAATTAATCCATAATATTGAGAACAAAAAAGCAAGTAATTTACAAACATGATTATAAAAATGACAAGATGAATATTTATATTTTATTTAATATTTATTTTGGTTGTGGAAATTGATTTAAAATTCAATTAAATTTAGGATTCTCATAAAGAACCAAAGAAAGATTTAAGGAGTAGAGGACTGTGTCTAGTTCCTGTTTCGTGCACAATGCAAGTTGGGAGTGACAACGGCGCGGATTATTGGGCTCCAGCTCTGAATGGAGGGTTTCGATGAACGGGTCAAAGGCGTTATGTTTTCGCGCATGTTGAACAAGTGCCTGTCAAGAAATGAGATAACATCATGAGCAGTCACTCTGCTAAAAATGTTTCTAAGGCTGATTGCTCATGATGCTATGCATGTTCTTAGTGGGTTACATGATATGATCTACTGACCAAAAAACAAAACTTATGGTTAGAGCTTTTGGGTCAAAAGCCTCTACGTACAACTATCTACTTAAATTTTATGCACTTGTTTATCGTTTTATATCCGTATTATTCGATCCATCGGCTAGTTCGTACCATGAAGAATTTCTTTAAGCGACATTCTAGTATGGTTGAGCAAATAGTTAAAGTGCATGGTTTATCTCTATATGTTAGTATCTAGTCATGTGCAACTTTAAGACACCAACATTTTCTCAACACCTCAGACAATAATGAAACAATAACTAAGGATTCGCATAGAGTTTTTCATAAATATAGCAAGAAAACGCGTGCTTTCAACATAAAACATGCTTACAATCTCTACGTAAAAGTTATCGTAAATAAATCTATTTTACACGTAGCGTACAAATTCGATCATGTTTTCCTCTGAAAATCATGTTTCCTCAATTAAATTTGTGTTATCCTTAACAAAAAACTTCTTAGACGATGACAATTTAGAAGCTCCAACTCACCGATGTCTCCTTACATTAGAAAATCTATGAATTTCAGAGGTTAGAGTCGGGAAATCGACAATGTTAACTCGGATAAGATTGACACATACTAGCATAAATCTTTAACTATATAAGTATACAATAACATTTTCTTATATATAATTGTCTCTAGATTGCATACTCTAAATCAATGACTTTTATGCACGTGCAGTTCAAAAATGTTTAAGAAAAAGGTACTGTGATATATATTAATTAATGTTTTTGAAAAAGGTTATTGGTGAACAAGTGGTCATTAACTATATAGTATGATCATTACTATCCTTTTGCTTTCATTTTCATATGTTAACAGAGCTGTTCTTTAATTTTATAGTTTTTGGACTTTTGTTACGTATATCAAGAAACTTAATTTTACTTCAAGACGAACACAACATGTTCTTTTGTCATGGTTATCCGAATTAATTGATGGACTCAATAGGTTTTCATTAAGGAAAAAAAGGAAGTCATCTATGATATATTGGGTGTTAAAGAGATTACCCGATAAGCTTAATCAATTAATGTTCCGATCTAAATTACGTTTGAATCTAAGTATAACAAGAGAGTAATGACAAATATAAGAATAGTACTCATGCATGGGATATAAGCATGCATAGGAAATATGGATGCATAGGGGTATTCATGGGCTTAAACTATGATGTATTGGGTTACATACTTACATGGACTATGGATTTGAGCTACTATGGTTATTATGCTGGGCTTGGAAGTCTGGGTACAAGCCTATCTACAATGTGAGCTTTGGATTGGAGTTTAATCGTGCTTAAGCTACTACTGTGGCAGTTGGCTGGCATGGGTTACACTGTTTTTCTTATGGGCCTTGCGTCTTTTTTAGTATGTGGTTGCCCCTCCCCCCACCCCATGATAAAAAGTCGTGGGGAAGGGGCCGGGTACGCATTTTGGTAAGGTTTTACACATTAATTTTTTTAAAATTAAATTTGTAAGGGCAAAATCTATTTAAAAAAAATACCATTGACAAGCTGAAAGGGACCTTCGATGTTAAGTTTGGACCGAAGAGAAGTAGGCCATGCAGTGGATAATCCTTAAGTTGATATATCAACAATGTGAGGAATAGGAACATAACAAATGTTGTGCATGAACCATGTCTTGAGTAAAGTGAAAATAGATCTCAAGATGCTTGGTACTCTTCAGAAAGACCGATTTAAGAATTAAATAGGTGATACCAACATTGGTCTTACCAAGAAGGGGGACTAACTAATAGAATCTAAAGCTCTCGCAACAATAACATAAGCCAAATAACTAATAAATCTATGTTGTACGGTGGCTTATGCCATGTACTCTACCTTATTGCTAGATCTAGCAAACGTATGTTGTTTCTTGAAACTCTAACTAATATATTATGCTCATGAAAGACATAATACCCATTAGTGGAGTTGTGATCATCGATGCAACCAACTTAGTCATTGTCCACATATGCATGGATGGTGGCAGTATTTTTGTGAACACTAAAGCTATGATAGATGGTGCCCTAAAGACTAACCCAAAATGTGTTGGTCGTGACCTAGTGGCGGTGAATAAGATACTAAACATACTATGACACCTTATTGATTGCATGTGAAATCTCTAAGCGGGTCAAAGTAAGGAAATGAAGGGCATTGATGATCATTTAATAGAGCACGGGATCTTACATGGGATTAACTAAATATTTACAGAGTTGCTTTTATGGAGAGATAGGAGTAGAGAGATGTTTACATTGCCTAACATCAATACGATATAGTAGATTTTACAAGTAGTGCTTCTAAGACAAGTGTAGAGTATCTTCACTAACTTGTATCTCTAGAAAATAACTAACTGGCCTAATTAATTCCTTCAAGGAAAATTATGAATGAAGATAACCACTAAGATCCTTCACAAATGTCTAAGAGCTCATTGTGTCAAGAATTTCATCCACGTAAAACGATACAGAACACATAATAGAATCATGATAGTAAATAAAGAGGAAGGTGTCTAAAATACACTACATGAAGCTATTAGAGCCACGTGTGGTGGACAACTTAGAAAACCTAGCTATTTTGATAACTTTATTTGTCAAAAACTAATTCTATTTTACATTAAGTCAACACAGTCAAAACTAGTTTGAGGGTAAAGCTAGATTACGTGGGAACCATTAAATGGAGGCTAAAACCCAATCCCAAAGGAACCGATCAGGGTGCTAAACTAGTTCTAAAACCAATTTAGGGAAATCATAGTTCTTTATTAAAACTATTATTGTGGATGCGAACTCATAAATCATATGCGAGTTGTACATGGATAGAGGAGAAGATCTGTCAGTTGCCACCTTTTCCTTGTGTATTTCTTCTTTAACTGTTAGTTCGTCTTTGAGGGTTGAAATGTGTTTTATACATTTTCCAACAAATCCAAGTGATTTTGTAAACAAGTATAGATCTCTACCATCGTTAAATGGAGTGTTGTTCTTCATATCAATAAGACTCCACTACTAAGAGAAAATACCTACGAAGCTACTATAAAACCTTAGACGGTTAGTAAATCATGGGTTATAGTAGCTAGAATTAGATGTTAGCATTTGTTTACTTTCCATCAAGCTAACATATAAAAGCTTTTAAATTTATTGGAAGTCATAAGGGATATAAAATATGTTTCACTATATCTTCTAAGCTCGCTACTTTTAGCAGTTTCATTTCTCAAAATATACTATAAATTAATCATGTTGTTCCTACTCTAGCTACCATTTGATACTAATGGTCATTGTTTGTGATGCTTTGAAATCGTGTCTGTTTATGTTGAGCACGGGTCAAAACATCGGCAATGTAAAAAAACACATGGTAGTTTGGTATAATATATTTTTAAATTTTTTTTGTTTGTGCTTCTCTTTGTTAAACATATCATTTTTATTTTTAAATCTTCTTAAATTGATTGTTATTAAATAAAATTCATGAAGTACTAAAGAATTGATTTTATGAGATAATAAAACCTCGATAAGTTTGTAGTTGTAGTCCTAAAAATTCTAGCAACTCGGTGGTATGTTGAATAATTGGTCAACCTTAATTTGAAAACGATGTACCCCTAAAAAACAATTGTAACATTCACGAATTTTCGGGTAACTTTATAGCCCATTGTATTAAGCTCTAAAACTCTAACCCTTGTCAAACCATAATATGTTTGTTTACTTAACTTTAGTTATTAGCTAATGTGCCTTGGACTTAATTGAGAATTAGATTAAGTATGTAATTACATATTGAGAAGGTTCATGTATAAATGCCATTATGTGATGATTCGTGATGATAGCTAATAATAACCCCTGACACATCATTTGTGCATATCATGCATGAAACTACTACCTTTGCATGGATGTTTTGGCGTTAAGCAAATCTTATGGCACATCAACATACCAAGTTTAATGTGACACGACATATGTTAGCATTTTATGAACAAAACGATGAACCTTGATGCAATGCTCTTAAATAAAAGAGATGGTTCTAGTAACCCGTAATTTCTCGCTCGTCATTCGGAAATCCTAAATGCATTTACTAAGTTATAAACTCATAACTAATTCTATATGGAACTTACTTCATGTGCAAATATGCATTTTAATATAACTTGGTTTAGTGATAACAATCCCAATAAAATCACATAAAATGGGCTTTGGAAAGTAAATGTAACTAATGATCGCATAAGTAAAATATGACGACCCTAAAAATTTAGTTTAAATAAATCTCAAGAATTTCATATGTTAACTATTATGTGACTAAATTATTATAACATGCATATAGTATTATGTACATTACGTGTATTTATGTGTATATATGTTGCATGAATGCATGGTTACATGCATGGTTGCAAGCATGCACAAATGTTACGTGCGCATGTATCCATATTCATAAGTTTTAGATATCAAACATTATGTAATCATAAACCTCAACCTTTTAGCATCAAATCATACATCAAGTGAATAAAAAATACAACCCAACCAAACACCACATTACAATACAACATCAAAAGGAACTTGACGTCAAAACTAAACTACACAAATTTTATACACTCAAACATTAATATAAAGCACCACCTAAACCTTAGCCTCAGTTGTATTAACAATAAGCAAACCGATTAGCAACCTTAACAATAACATTAATGAGATGATGACTCATTACATCTCCTTGTTTGACACCTAGCCATCCAAACACCAAGCATGTCTTGAGCATGCCACATTACAAGCCTACACCTAGGTTTAATGATGAAGGACTCCACTACTTGAAGCCCTCGGCTGAAGGCTTGGAAAACACAAGTCACACACCATCCAAATCTCCATCTCAAACTCTCCCTCTCAAAAGAACTTCCGGTCACCACCACCATAACCGAACGCACAACCATCTTCACCTCCACTCCATCTCTTGGCTCCCACACAACCTCCAAACAACCGCGACCACCACCTTGCTCCTCTATCCCCTAAGCACCACCATTACCATCTTTAACCATCACCACAATCGCACCCGTAGCCATCACCTTAACACCACCTTCTACACCACCATCACTAACCGCGATCACCATGACTCTTTCTCTCAGTTTTTAAAGCAGCAAACATCATTCACAAGGTTTAGTTTCTTTATTCTCTTAATATACCTTAAAAACAAGAGTTACACATGTGTTATAAACACATATATAACTAGTTTTGGTGCTAATACATCAAGATTAATCTTAAAATATTTTGAAATTCTTTAATTTTCATCAAGTCACGGTAATGAAATACTAAAAATTTAGAAAACTTGTGACAAAATGATATTTTGGATTTATAAGATTAAATCTTGTAATATTAAAGAAAAAAATAAGAAAAAATATTAGACAAATAAGATTGTGGGAATAAACATTGAAAAATTTTTATAAATATACTAAAACATTATTCTGTAAGTTTTGACAAAATTATGATGAATAAAACAATTTCTACAAAATTGTTTTAAATAGTAAAATTAAAGAAAATACTTAAAAATACAAATAAATGCGGGAAAATTCTGTAAAAATCACAGAATTACTCTTTTGAGATATAAAAGCCCCAGGAATTATTTTGTATTTTATTTCCTTATTATGATTTAAAAATGAGTTTTTAAGTAATCTGTAAAGGAAAAATCAAGAGAAATACTTAATCAGTACCATAAATCGTGAAAAATTTACTTAAGCTATGATAAATCAAATTAAACAGATGATATAAATTTCATAATTTTTGGAGATATATAAGTATATTTATTGAATTTTGGGAATATTTTGAGATTTACAGAAAGAAATCTGTTTGGACTTGGACATCAAGAAAATTATGAGATGATTTAAACTGTTGAAATAATATTCTATAAATTCTTGGTAATTTTTGAATAAAAGTAGCTATTTTTGATGATTTATGGAGACTTTGGAATAATTATAACAATTTATGCATAATAGAATAAATATTGAGAATTTTATGGTAAAATTATTTGACTATTTTACAGCTAAATTCTCAATAATTAGTAAGATCTAAGGTTCTAAAAATTTTAAAGAAATTTATCTCTAACTTATAAAATTTATTTTTATAGGTTACTAGTTGGAGAACAGGTGAAACTCATAGCCCCATTTTTGGTGTTTATAATGTTTTTGGAGGAAAAAGCATACTGATTATGTTAATGCATTATTTTTGAAAATATTTTGAGACTTACTGTCATTTGTGATACAACCATTAATTCCAATGAGGAACCGTCTGATAATATTAGTAGCGCTACTAGGAG
>BJCN01344962.1:5255-17736 GCA_018326445.1 Flaveria brownii
AGACTGAGAGATCTGTTAGGCATGTAACAATTCACGTCTCTCTGACTTCTTCCTCCATCTCATCAAGCTCTCAAGATGATGTTACTAAAAAGGGGGTGAATGTTCAGAGGGAAACTCATACAGAGCAAAGTTTGGCCCTCACAACCCTCTCTTCAAAATATCCTGCTCAACAAGCAACTGTTTTCCCTGAACACCTCCAATCATACTTCAAGTGGACCAAAATATGATAATGGATCTTTATAGATTCCTAACCATATTCTTAATGATCTCTTCACTTTAACAACCAAGTCCAGACGTTGTTATGGCTTACTTTGGAGCAGAAGAGCTTCAAAGGTTGAATGCACCTCCTACCATCGAGGAAGGAGTTGGTCAACCTAAGGTCCACATTGAACCTGAGATTGATTTCAAAGGGGATATAGGGACTGATAGCCTAGCAACTGAATCAGTTGGGACAAGAAGTGTAATCCCTCTAACTTTCGAAACTAAAGACCAAGCTGCGGAAGAACTCCCACTAACTTCTAAACCTGAAGTCCAAGCTGCGGAATGACTATCTTCTTTGTCTAATGATCTAATTATCACAAACGCAATTCTTGAACTACCCTCTGAGATAAATAGTGAAGACTATCTCACAACTCCTCCTGCTCAACCACCTTCATCATCACAAGCTCATATCTCCACTTACCAACCTGAATCCTCTACAATAGAGTCTCTAAAAGCTCAAGCTTAAAAAGACATCAAAGGTAAAAGAAAGATGACTGTGGAAGAACTGTTAGAGGAGGAAAGGATGGAGAAGCTTAAGAGGAAAGGTAGACTCCCTACTGGAAAACTACTAGATGCAAGTAGCAAAGCAGATGTGGCAGCTCAAGAGGCTATCGACAACATGAAGGGAGCAAAGATTATTGACAATCTTGTCAATCTAAATGTAGAAAATGAAGATGTGCTCCTCTTAACACATGAGGAGCTGGTAGAGTTAGAAAAAGGTAACCCTGCTGTAAAAAGAATAAGATGAAGCAGCAAGGTTGGCCTTAGAAAAGGAGGAGAAGAGGAAGAAAGAGGAAGCTGAGTAGTAGCTGAGAGAAGAAAGGGTATCCTTCTTAACTTTTAGGGGCTACTCCTTTAAAGAATTAGCTCCTCATGACAACGACATGATCATGTGGCTTTTCAACAAAGAACAAGATCAAATGGGCAAGGAGAGGAGAAAGGCTACTAGGGAAAAGCTTAGAGCTAAGAAGAAGAAGGAAGAAGAAGCCCAACTTGTCACGGCCAAGAAGATGGGAGTCAGAGCATGGATGAAAGCATATCTTAAAGCCCATGGCTTCTCTGGCAGACAAGTTGGTCCCATGTCTAATAAGACCCTGCAGTAACATGTCAGTGACATCAAAGCTGACATTCGCTCCATGAAAAAGGAAGGAGGTTTACCTAAGTTCTTAGAGGATGACACCCAAACCTACACCTCAACCTCAACCCTAAACTAAACCTAAGCCAACACCCTTTCCTTTCCCAATAAAAACTGAACCAACCAATGAACCCTACACTCCTGAACCTATACCATCAGCCATACCCTCATCACCTATTGCTTCACAGCAACCACCCCCACTACCCATCCTAAAACCCAAAACACTTCCCAGAACTCAACCCTCCTCTACCCAACATCCTAGAACTCAACCCTCCTCTACCCAACAAATAACCACCCACTCATCATCTAAGCCATCCTCAGAGTCAAGTAAACCTCTGACCCTAGAGGAATTCAAGGAAATCAAGAAAAAAGCTCATTAATTGTAATACTCTGAGAGAAATATCTTGTCCAGAGGAATCTATCAAGTTAACATTTATTGATGGATCCTCCAGTTCCCTCACAAGAGAAAAATTTCTTGATCTGTCTAGGGGAACTTTGAACCAGGCACTTCAGCTCTTGGCTGCCAACTCTGATTCACTCAGTGAAGAGGATAAGATGCTAAGAAGAAGACTGGTACTTCTCTTGGACAGCAGGAAGGGTAACAAGCTGCTAAATCAACCCCTCATTCATAGGAAAAAAATTGTCCAATGGAGATTTGAGGACTCATCTCATAACTTTGTTGTGAAAAGAGAGAATGGCGAAGTCAATAGAAATAACACTCCATCTCTGCTTCACTCAAGTAGATTTGACATCACTGAGCTAGTAGAGAAGCCATTCTCCAACCACTCCAACTCTCAGATTGCTGCTCACACTCGAAATCATCTGAGCAACCTTCACCTTGCTAAGTTAACTGCAAGAGCAAGGATTGAAGAAGAATTAAAGCTAAGAGAGAAGGTTGAAAAGGAAGGGACAATCAAAGGAAAGACTTTCCTATAAATGATTGAAGGCCCTGACTTGGAACCTATAGTCAGATGGGAGTATGACTATAACTCCCATCAACTATCGCTCTTCTGAAGGCCACAACAGAGGGTGCACATGATCCAAAGTAACAGACTAGAATTATTATCAATAAAGGATTTGTACCAACTGCTCAGCACAACTTCTGGAAAGAACAAAGAGACAGACAAATATCTGCTCTCCTTGGTGCTGAGAGTTTTGAGAAGTAGAAGACAGTGAGGTTTTGGTAGCATCAGCCTAGGGGGAGTTTGTTAGATATATGAGACTGGTGCAACCAAAACTACATTTAGAACAATTTTGGTGCAACTGTGAAGGACTTCCAAAGATAAAGGCTGCACTTCTGAAGATTAAAGATAAAGGAACTTCCAAAGAGGAATCATGTCTTCTGAAGACATAGTCATCTCTCTTCCGAAGTATCAACACTTAAGAAGGTTTCAAGACAATGACTTCCGAAGCATAGAGTCTTGAAGACTAGCAAAAGTCTCGGAAGAAGTAAATTCTTCCAAAGTATAAATGGCTTCGGAAGAACTTGTTCTTCCGAATCCAGTTAACCTTCGAAAGAACTTACTATGAACCAGTGGATATTAGCATGGTCCCTCTGACAAGCCGCTGCAACCTCTAAGACACTACATGGCGTTTTCCCACGACCATGTAGTTGACCATACTTTAGTTCACTGTTCATTCCTTATCAGTTAGTACATTTACTAACTTTAGTTGGTAAACAAAAAGGTAAGTCATGGACATATCATGACTACCTTATCTAGGATAGTATTTTATTCTAGATACCTTACTACTAGCAATGTAGTATTTGTTTAGTAAGTAAGTTTCCAGCTGGATGTCATTTGTATAGCCGGCTGTAGATAGTAGTGTATATAGTTCTCATTGTAAGCTCATAAGAGCATGCTTGTAAGAGTCTTGTAAATTTTGAGTTGAGAATTAATATATACAAGTATCTTGAAAACCATTTCTTGTGCTTTGTTTACTTAGTATATTATTATCAACTCTTAGAAGACTTCGCATCATCATTTTGAGGGTAACTTAGTGAGTTAAAGAGAGAACACTTGTCTTGAGTGACTTGTATCGATCCTGCACTAGGGCTCTTCTATTAGAGTCATACCTCCATATTACTATTGGATTTTCAGTAGGGTAGGATGGGGTAGACATAGCCCTTGGCATTCCTTCCTCAAATAAGCTTTGAATCAAGGCATCCATATTATGTGGGCATGAGGAGGTTGTTGAGTATGGACAACTAGGGGTGTGCATGGTCGGTTTGGTTTGGTTTTAGCCTAAAACCGAAATAAAAAACCGATATTTTGGTTTCTAGGTTTTTAAAACCGTTCGGTTTTGGTTTTTTCGGTTTTTGGTTTTTGGTTTTTGGTTTTCAGTTCGGTTTCGGTTTGATTTTGGTTTTTTCGATTTTGTTTTTGGGCTTCAAGTTATTTTTTTCAAATTTGTTCAAAGTAATGAATTTAAGCTAAAACTTTGGGCTTACATCATTTTATTGATTTTTAAACATAATCTGTATATTCTTATAAATTTCTTAACATAAAACTAGTTACAATTAATAAAATACAATAACAAAAAATTTAATAAAACAGTTTAAACTACCAAACAAAAAAGTTTAAATATTATTCTAGTAACCTAAATATCTATCTATTTTAGATAGCATAATTTAAATAAATAATTTATAAGCTAGTCAAGTTTATAAGTGCATGAATACACCTCTAAATTTACAAGTTTGGTTTTATGGTTTCGGTTCGGTTTTTTCGGTTTCTTTTACAAGCAAAACCGAAACCGAACCGAAAAAATTGGTTTTTGAAAAATCATCAAACAAAACCATCGGTTTCTTATTGGTTTCGGTTATTTTGGCTCGGTTGCGTGAATTTTTTTGGTTGCAGTTCGGTTATTTTGGTTTTTTGCACACCCCTATGGACAACTGCAAGTGAGGATGGTCCTTCAGTCACCTCCATCGCCATATCCGATAGTACGAAACCCTAAGAGAGAGAAATGAGAGAATGATGTAAGGAATCGATGCTCTTTTCTCCATTGTTAGGGTTAATATATTTAAGCGGGGGAATTGAAATTTTAAAGAGAACGGACAAAGATGACACGAAAAATGCATGTCAATTTTCTACAAATTTTGTAAAATACAACATAGTTTTTATGACACACGAAAAATGTGCGTCATCTTTCTTCACGCATCATCTTTTACACATCAGGTCTACTAGAAAAGGGGCTTTCAAGTGAATTGGATAGGAACCAAGGCCATTATATCTGTAGTAAACATGCATGGCTATGTGTGCTTGTGGTATCCTAGCCTTGTGTCTTGATTGATAATATCATACTAGCATATTGACGATAGTGATGGCGTCTAGAACATGGCAAACGAGGTAGAAAACATCAAAATGGTGTTCTTCAACAATCTAGTGTGACTACACGTGGAGCATCCAATGAATTTCAAATTTTTCAAGACATGTAGGAATTGTTGTACATGTACAACAATTTTGAAACTCGAATCATAGGCTTGTAACTGAATAACTTTTAGAGATAAAGGGGGTTGTGCTAGAGAAAAAGAAAGGACAGTCAGAAAGAGAACTTAGAGAAGAAAAGATGACTAAAAAACCATTAAAGCTCTGATACAATGAAGATCAATATATTTTTTATGTGTGATTTAGTAAAACAATACACAAAAATATTATAAAACCAAGCTTAACTCAAACGGGTTAACCCTAGTCTGTAATAACTTTTCTAGAACAGTAAATCAAAAACACAACGATCATACTTTTAATTTTGCATTAACAGATAATAAGTGTGGTTCAAACTCTTAGCATCAAGGAGAGCTTCACCACTTTAATTTTTAGATGACTTTTTCAACTAAACTGGCCATCTTAAATATAAAATTTGATACTCTTTTGATAACACATTGGTATATTGGTTCACATCATTGTCTAACATTTGACTTAGTGATTCCTTCCATAGGAAATGCTATCATTTTCGTTATGATAGCTCAAAAGATGTTTGATGTTCATTACACTTACATAGCATAGATCAGAAATTACATTGGTTGATCCTTGGATATCTTCTTCTACCTATTCATATTCATTAAGTATTTTCCAAATTTAAGAATCCCAATAAATTCCTAATTTTATTGTATTTTATTTACTCTATACATAATAAATACAAACCACAATACAAACGAGACTTCAATTACTCTATTTAATCTAAAATAGAACCTTGAATCTGTAGAGTTGTAGAAGTGAAGATTAGTTTTTATCATAAAATGGGTGCCTTGTATTTCATAAAATTAGAAGCAATATAATTCTTACGTAAAGGCTATCCTATCCAAGACTAGAGGACTGCCAGGAAGATAAAGTGAAAGCAAAGGATTCTGGTCTTTCACCATTGGGCTATCGCTTAGGAAAGTTGCCTGCTTTTTCTTTATAGCTTGAGACTGTGGTAACTTTTCACTTGACAAAAGAACCTCTTTTTCGAAGTAGTTCTTATTGTATGGACCAAAACCTCGCTAATTGATCTTTAGAATGCTTACTCTATCAATTAGATCCTTTACCCATATACTAAAATAGCTAGGCATATCTATTTCTTCATGACCAAATTTTGCTTCAAAGACAAACATCACTCTCCTCAAACTAAATTATTTGTGGGTGGAGATGAGGTCAGGGATGTTGCCGACGAAGCCTTCCATGAACACCGCTTTCCCTCAATCAGCTTCAGCTCAGGGGAAGGCAAGTTCAATGCAACTTCGCACACCTTAAAATTTCATGGTAATGATTCTGAGAAAGAAACCACCTGCGTGTTCTGGTGGAGTTGAGGACTCTACTATCTGCATCCCACACTCCAACAAAGCACATATACTTCACTTCTATTAGCTAGACAAACTCAATAGACACAATTTTCAAATAATTCTCAAAATCATAATGCACACTAGTGACCAACCCAAACACAGATTCATGCATTCGAAGTTGACATTAATATAACCGTTATAATGTGTATTTTTGAATTTTAGCTTTTTTGCATCACCGCTTTAAATTTATAATTTAGGGCAAAAGACGTCTATAAAACAATCATGTCCAAACGAACCAATGCTTATTTCCCAACTAAATTACGATAAGAAACAAAACTCATCCCGTTTATAAAAATCTGATTCACAGTTTCTAACAAACTCTTTTTGGCTAGATCAACAACAGCAAAATTGTTAAATTCATGTCTATGCCAAATATTCCTCTCTCGATAGCGTGTTGAGATTTAAAACGCACTACAGACACAAAATGAGTGACTAACATACAACTTGCAATCATACTATATCATCTACAGATGAATACAATGCTAGCAGTAGCTATCATAGGTCTAATACATCATACAAATTTTTAAAAAGAAAGGAACATTACCCCACCCCAACTTCAGGTTATCAGAGACCACCCAACTAAAGACTCTACTACTACCAAAAAACAAAAAAAAAAAAGCAAACCGAATGGTCCATAAAACACTCATTCAGGTCGGCGCATTTTGACATTAAGGCTGATTTCCTTATAAGACTGAACCTTCTTAGCTACTGCACGAGATGGCCTTGAAATAGACAATCTACATTCTTCACTTACTTTATTTGGTAATGAATCGTCTTCTTCTTTAACAGAACAAGCAGCATCATCCACTTGCATTTTATCATTCACCTCTTTTGTATGAAACAAGTCTTCTGCAGGTTTTGGTTCATCATGTTTAAACCTAGCAGACTGCCTTCTAGCTCGCAGCCTGCAAAACAAAATGTTAAAGAAAAAAAAACGCTTGCTTTAGACTTTAGTGAATTTGTAGTTTTATTTCAATACAATAACTCTTCAAAAGAAGAAGCGTGCACAAACCTTCCATCGTCACCCACACCCTTCTCCTGAACCTTTCTAACTGATGTGCCTAAACCTGAAATCAAGAGTAGTTATTGGATGTGAATAATCAGAAATGAAAAGCTAAATGTAAGAATGAACCCAAAGAACACAAATAAGAATTACTTTTGGATTTCTGCCTTCCGTTAGTATTACACTGTTGGTCTTTGTCTCTTTCTGCAACCGTACATACTCCCGTCTCCTCTTGCTCAGATACTTTCGCCTTCTACAAGTTAATATATACGATTATTTAGGCAATTTTACTTAAGATTTCTGATAAAATACATATTATTCACTCATGAGATTCACAAGCAAACCTTAATTTCATTCGTTTCACATGTTTTGGTTTTCCTTTTCCCCTGATATATAGCAGAGAGCATGCATGTGAGAATGAAATAGACCAAAAACCAGCATGTCTGCTAATAAATGAAGAAAGAGTAACACACTAACCTCTAACTCCAACTTGTTTGCTATAAGCAAACCATTTTTGCATCCTAGTTGATGTTGCAGATCTTTTAGCTAAACCAAGAAAAAGTGTCAGTATAAATATAAATAGACAGGTAGAGAGAACAGAAGTTGGCCACACAAAACTGCATGAACAACTTACTCTATCCTTGCCAGAATTTAACTCCTACAAAATTAAAGAAATATGTTAATCTTTCCGAAAAAAAAAAAAACTATTAGAGCAAATTCCACATATTCTGACAAGCAAAGTTGCAAACAAACCGCTAGCATTTGACTGTTTGACTGCGCAAGATGCAAATTTTGCTGCTGCATCTTCTGCAAAGTGATCCTTAATTTTTGTAGCTCGCCTCCACTTATATCAATGATTTTACTGTGAAAAATGTAAGGAAAATCATATTCATGGTCAAGCAAGAATACATTACTTCAAAATTTCCATAACTGTGAACTATATTATTTAAAGAATACTTTTTATCAGCTAAAAGCTTCATCAGTGCTGCATTTTCCTGAAATACATCAACATCAAACCATGTAAATACCAATTATACATGAGATATAGCACAACAGTAGGTTTATGTGTATAAATTGCATGATGCCATATGCAAGAATGGGATACCTTTTGGAGCTGCTCTATATATTCTTTCACAGAAGACGAATTTGGCTTGGACTTGTTATCCTGGGTCAAAGTACTAGGTGCCTTCGGCCTGTTGCTAATGTCAGCAAGCTTTTTCCTCCCTGAACTTACTATAGAATTCTTTGGCATTTTCTCTACTTTAGGCTTATCTGTTTAGACATCATATTTTTAGAAATGAATGAACAACGATGTGTAAAAACCTTCTAATCGAACTATTTTAACTTGTTTTTTTAATTAGCCTAAAAAAAAGGCCGTTTCTATGACCCATGGTTCGGTACAGGCTAACATATCACAATGTTAAATTTATAATAAAAAAGTAAAAAACACAAACAGTCGAACAAAGTAGCAAATTCTAAACTTATCTGGTTGGAAAAGTCTCAATGTATAATCTGAAATTGTGACACCTAACTATGAATACGCTGATCTTTCTTCTACTTACAGCATAGGAATCAATGTACAACAAATGATATCAAAAAGACAACGTAATCTAAATTTACGCATAATAGTGGGTATCGACCAACATTTGGGATTCGATGCAACCATTATAGCTACAGTTACCTGAACTATGACCCACTAAACACTATGGCAAGCACAACAGTTTTCGTAATAGTATATCTGTAATCTTGTGATAGTATAATGAAATTTGAAAGGGGGGATGGTGGCATTTCATATGTAAGGTGTAATAACTCGTGTAGATTAAAAAAATCAAACCCTAAAATGTACTGAAAACCTGTAATTGGTTCTGGAATTTAACGATACAGATCTGAAAACCCTCTACAACCCGAATGGTAACATGAGGTTTGAGATCGTGATTCATCGAAATCGAGCGTTCGATCTTGCAAACACATAAGTTGTTTTCTTTACAATTCAAATAAAGATTGATGAAGAATTAGAGCAAAAGATGTAGTACATACCTTCATAGATGACATCGGTCTTGGCATCAAAGACAAAGACACCTTCCATGATGTTGAACAGCGAGAAACCCTAATCTTTAGCATCAATCTTCAGACTTCAGCCCCATCTCTCAACTAGCGGAGTGTGCTTCTTTCTCTCTCTCTCTCTCTCTCTCTCTCACTCTCTCTCTTTCTCTCTCTCTATCTATCTCTCTCTCTATCTATCTCTCTTTCGCGGAGCCGAATTTTGAATCTGCGAGCTTTTTTTGTAATGGGCCTAATGGATTATAAACAACATATCCGTGGAGCTAGAGTTACGTGAAAGGTTCGACAATAAAGTTCGTGTTTATTTGTTTAATAAATGAATAAACACGAATAAAAAAAATTTTTCGTCTAGTAAAATGAACAAATATGAACACAAATCGCGTTCGTTCATTTACGTTCATGAGCGATCGATAATGTGTTCGTTAATGTCCATTCTTGAACGTTCAATAATGTGTTTTTTTATGTTTGTTAATGTTTTTTAATGTGTTCGTTTATATTCTTAATTTCTGTGTCAGTATTTTTATGACTATTATATCAAGTATTTTTTTATATTTATGATAAGTAACTTATTTATTTTTGATTGATTTTGTGTAATGGTTCTAATAAAAATGTAAACTTTATTCTAAAAATAAATTTATAATCATTTGTATTCATTTGTGTTCATAAGCTTCTTTGTTTTCGTCATACTCATGAACAATTGTTTGTGTTTGTTTGCTTTTGTTTGTGTTCATTAGTGTTCGGTAAGTGTTCGTGAATAGTTTATGAACATGTCCATTTTCTTAATGAACGAACACGAACAAGGAATCTCGTTCGGTAAGCGTTCATAAACAGTTTATAAACAAGTTTATTTCTTAACAAACGAACATGAATAAGACTTTGTTCGTGTTCATTTGGTTCGTTTACAGCCTAGGTAGAAGTGCACAAACCGGGTTGGGAGCAATCAAGTTTTTTTGTACCTAGGTATCGATGAACCCAGGTAAGAACCCGAGTTGGGTCACAATCATCAAAACCCTACCCGGTATACCCGGTAGGTCGGGTCCAAAACCATGTGCAATCCGGGTTTTTTTTCCGTATGTGTATTATTATTATCTAACAAAAATAATTATTATTATTAATATTAATTATTATTATTATTATTATTTATTATTATTATTATTATTATTATTATTATTATTATTATTATTATTAGTACTACTACTACTAGTGTTAGACCTCGTGCGCCCGTTGCGCGCGTGTCGGATGAGTTAAACCGAGGCTTAGATAAATACATGTCCTTAACATCATAGTCATCTTTTTTATTCACAAAACTCGCATAAATTTATAAATAACATTATAAAATATGGATTGAATTGAAAGGTTCGACAACGGCATTCCATTGTGGTTGCAACACATTGCCTTTACGGCAACATAACAACGAAACGAATCCTTTTCTTCGTAATGTCGTCGTCTATCGAGCGGATCTCAAACAAAGCTTACAAGAAACAGGTTCAACTATCATAATCAAGTAGGTGACGTCTCAGGCGAACAAAAATGGTCACCATCAATGTACCATCGCCAGAGAACAAAATTAGACTACCATATAATAAATAGATTAGATACTATAATATATACAATTATATTACCTTCGGTCAAACACTCAAACTTTCAATAGAAAGCCAAAATAATAGTCCAAAAGCAAGCAATCCTATTTTGATTATAACTTGAACAAAAAGGAGACCATTTATTTGAATTAGAATTGAGGCAATAAACCCAATTTCAAATAGCTATATTACCCTTGTAGATGAAGAAAGAAGTACCCAGTTCGCTTTCGCTTGAATGAACGTGGGTGAAACCCTTGTAAGTGATTAAAGCAATATCCAGTTAGATCTATATCCAAATGGAGAAGCAACTAGTCGTCGGTCCTCCTCAGCATCAACTTCATCTGCTTGCTTGAGGGTGACCATTTTTTCTAGTCAACCGTGCCAGTCACCTCTTTTGTTGTACTCTCAACCTCTCGAGCTCTCCATCTCTCCTTTATCCCCTGCCTTCAACGTATCGATGAGAAACAGGGACGCAACAATGCCGGGAGTGGACCGGAAATGGCGAACGAACTGTGGCCAGCATCTCATCCCCCCTCTCTCAAAGATGCACGCCCATCTCTCTCCCTTTCCAATTTTCAAGGTATAAAAGCACGGTAAACAGTTGCTGCAGCAGGTGTGACATCTGTCACTTCAAGGTCTGTCATCTAACGTGAAATCTCGTTAACTATTCTTAGAGCGTTCATTTTTTTCATCTTCATAGACTATTTGTGAGGACATCATACTTGTTTAGTTTTCTCTTACGGTCGTGATACCATTATTTGCGACCTTATCATCCAAAACGCTCACGAATATCACAACCGACACCACTAATTATATTATGTTATATAATATAAACAACATTAAATACATCCTTATAATTAGTATAACGCGCGTATTTACGTAGTTTTCAACTGAAACAAGTTTGGCGATTCAGGGGCTAAGTACAGGGACTAAACTTGACAAATTGCCAAACTAGGCTGGGTATAAATACCCTCATCCTAGCCATTCTTTCTTCACGTCCTCTTCTTCATCGCTCTTTTTCTACTTCTTCATCTCTACATCGATCTTACACCAAAAACCAACCCGTTTGTTGCATTTTCGTCGTATAATCTTGAGTGTCATCGTGTATACTCGTTCCTAGCAGGTAGATAACCTCGCTTACCTCGTTTTTAGCTCGGTTTTACAACTGCGTGCCGGTGTGCCGGTGTCAATCATATCCGACCGTGACAGTCGATTCACTTCACGATTTTGGCAAACATTACAGAAAACGATGGGCACTCGATTAGATATGAGTACCACCTATCACCCACAAACAGACGGCCAAAGTGAACGAACTATACAAATGTTGGAAGACATGCTTAGAGCTTGTGTAATCGATTTTGGTGGTAGCTGGGACACTCATTTACCATTGATTGAGTTCTCCTATAACAACAGCTACCATACAAGCATTGGATGCGCTCCATTTGAGGCATTGTCCGGGAGGAAATGTAGATCCCCAGTTTGTTGGGCTGAAGTTGGTGAGAGCCAGCTTACGGGCCCAGAGATCATTCAAGAGACAACTGACAAGATTTTTCAAATCAAAGACAGGCTAAAAGCTGCAAGAGATCGCCAAAAGAGCTATGCCGACAACCGTCAGAAGCCTC
>BJCN01344964.1:0-11730 GCA_018326445.1 Flaveria brownii
TTTTTAAATAAGTTTCAGAATTTACAAAATCTACCCTGGACTTTATAAATCAATTTAATAAATTTTTATAAATTATTATTATTATTAATATTATTACTTTTATTATTATTATCATTGTTTTCATTATTATCTTTATTAATATTATTATTTTTGATAATATCATTATTATCTTTATTATTATTATTATTATTGTTTTTATTATTATTAAATAAAAATAAAAACATAAAAACAAATTGTAAATTTATAAATAATTACTAAATCATAAAAAAAAATTTCCGGGTTGTCACAGTATGTATAATAATCGTTACGAAGTTGAGTAAAGAGTTATCTTAACTTCAAGTAATGATGGATGTTTTGTGAAGGCGTCCTACATCACTAGAGGAAACATGATGTTGCTAGATGTCCTCTGACCTCTACTATCCTGCTGATTCAGATATATATGATAGATTTTGCAAGTCAGAGATTGTTGGATTTATATACACAAAACAAATAACGATAAAGAAATTTAATCTTTCTACAATAGTTTAGACACTTAGACATGAAAAATCACGACGTTAATTATTTTAGAAATATTTAATATAACCTCAAAAAAATTAGTTGTTATTGTTTTATTATGAGTAATACTTAGAATTAACATTTAAAGACTTAATTATATTTATTAATTTCTTTACTAAATATAAATCTATACTATATATAAAGAGTTTACGAGGGGTATTTTAAGATACCCTAAAAATAAGAACAAAAACTTCTCTAAATGCATAAAAAATAACTAATTTTAAGGGTAAAATAGTAATTATATCATTATTTACAGATTATTCCCTTATAATTATTTACATAATAACCCTAGACTAACTATCAATTGCAATCAAAATTCTATCCTAATTTTTAGCAACAAACTTCACCTAATATTTTACTTAAATAAAATTCAAATAAGTATCCACCAAATATTCCATCCTAATTTATGTAAATAAAATTATGATATTTATTAATATTTTGATTTTGATTTTGAAAAAAATTATCTATAATTCACGTAAATAAAAATATGATATTTATTAATATTTTGATCAAATTGTCAATATTTTACTTAAATAAGATTCAAATAAGTATCCCACCAAATATTCCATCCTAATTTATGTAAATAAAATTATGATATTTATTAATATTTTGATTTTGATTTTGAAAAAAATTATCTATAATTCACGTAAATAAAAATATGATATTTATTAATATTTTGATCAAATTGTCAATATTTTACTTAAATAAGATTCAAATAAGTATCCACCAAATATTCCATCCTAATTTACGTAAATAAAATTATGATATTTATTAATATTTTGATTTTGATTTTGAAAAAAAAATTATCTATAATTCACGTAAATAAAAATATGATATTTATTAATATTTTGATAAATTGTCAATATTTTACTTAAATAAGATTCAAATAAGTATCCCACCGAATATTCCATCCAAATTTACGTAAATGTATCCCATCGAATATTTCATCCTAATTTACGTAAATAAAATTATGATATTATTAATATTTATTAATATTTTACGAAAAAGATCAGAATGATGTTTCGTCCTCAACTGCATTTACATCACGACATGCAAAATGAAAAGAATATAATATATGATACTTTTTAAACAACAAAGCAACAAAAGTTTGCACCACCAGCATCTCTCAAAGTGCTCCATTTGTACGAATTACGCTTTACCAATCACGTGAAATGATATCTTTTACTACCTTAAACCCCAGTGTTGGTCAAACATTACAAATGACAAATGAGAGTGATTATTATACTTTTCATGAAAGACGAAGGGAGGCTAATAGAAGATATTATGTTGCACAGAGAGATGACATCCAACATATTTCAAATGGTATACATGTTACGCATATTCCGTTCGGTGACCAACCACCCGTACGAGATGTGATCATAGAAGATGATCCATATAATTTTGTTTATGACCATGTACCTAAAGAGTATCTCAGACTAATCCATGTCAGAAATGTTCAGCAAAACGATTTAAATAAGAATTTCCTACCTTTTGTTGCATTAATGGTCAAACCAAATTAGCACCTATATATTGAAATCCATGTTGAATTGTACAAGCTCTTCACGATGCAAAATGAAATTGGCAGAATGTTTAGGGCGAACATACGAGCTTATAACACCAGTTTTTCTTTCGCCTTGATGGGTGTCACGTTAGATGATACACTTACCAATATGAGAGACGGTGTGTATACCTTTCGTGCGCATAAAGTGATTTATCATAGAATTAACCAATTAGTCTCCGGGGATGGAACACCCAGATATTTACAACTGTATTTTTATGATTCTGAAACAAAGTTAGAACACTGGCTCTAATGGCCAAATCTTGATCGGAATATTACTGAGATTTTGTCACATGTATTTTCTACAAATCCTTATGTCATTACATTTTGTAGTCTTGCGGACCTAGGTCCTTTAGACAACTATAAAGTCACCTTGAACGCTTCAGCTACTGTTGAGTAGAGGATGTACAACATAGTCGAGATCAGTCGGATGTGCGAGCATTTCGATTAAATTGATCTCATCGTTATTATATTACTTCACCATTGAATAAAACGAGTACCGAATTTTTTTCTTAAATTCTTATGTTTAAAAGTTATATTTGTTTATTTGTGTATTACTTTAATGCATTAATGATCTTTTGAATTATTTAATGATTTTAAATTTTTTTACGCCTGTCGCATCGCGCGGGTACCGTTCTAGTATTTATAGACTAGCTTAGTTCCCGTGTATATTATTAATAAAAAATTATATATTATAAGTGCGTATAAATAGCTAATTTAAGTAAATAAACAAAAATGTATTTTTCTTAAACTTTTATTTTATAAAAAAATTTTGATTTTTAAACATATTGTTTTAAAAATTTGTTTTTTTTAAAGCTCATTGAATTCTGTATTTAATAAATTTTTTGTATATTTTTTAATTTAAAATTGATATGAGTAATATTATTAGTATTCAATATCATTATTAATAATATAGGGAAATGATAAAGTAAGTATAATGAGATCTACAATTCTTTCACGCTTATTTTAGTTTTTTATAAATAGATAGATAGGCTAACCACTCATTAAATAAACAAATTAAATTTTAATGTAAAATATATATGTAAAATAAACATGAATAGTTACAGTATAATATTTTAATGTAAAATATAATTAAAACTATATATAGGTAAGAGTTCAAGAAATAAAATAATTATACCATTTTTTAACTCTCTTGTGTAAATAATTTTATTTTTAAACATTTGTTTTAAGATTTTTATAAAAAAATATTTTTTATAAAAATCTTGTTTTTAAAAAAATATGATTTGTAATTATTCTGGTTATATTAGTAAGACTGTTTTAAAATATTTCACCTGTTTATAATTTAAAAAAAACAAAATGATTTTAAAAAATTTTGTTTAAAAACTATTTAATGTTTTAGAAAATTTCATATTATATAAAAATTTAGTTTTTTGTTATTTAGATTTTGATTTAAAAAAATAAATAAGAGAGAGAAACATAATAATTAATAAAATTTATTTTTAATAAGAGAGGAAATTTTATATGAGTATTTAAATTACTATAACACCCTTTTGGAGGAAAAATTAATGTGTAGATGTCTAGAAAAATAACAAGTACCAAAAATATGGATTAAAAGAATAAAAAGTAGTAAAATAAACCTTGCTTTATTAAAGGATATAGCTTTTTTAATAGTTAGATGTTTTCGTATCACAATTAAATTATACTAACTAGTTATAGACGGGGTTTAGACTCTTGATTTTAAGGGGAGATTTGTTGGTATAACTTTAACCCCATCCTTTTAAAGGATATAGATGGTGGTTAGTTTACCATATCATAAAATAAATAATGTTGATCGATTAAGCAAGTAAAAAGATGTGTTAGTGTTTTTTTGTGAAATTTTGATTTTTGTATATATTTGATGTATCAAACATGATTAATCTATTTATGGTGATGATTCGCCTAAAAAAAACTATTGTGAATATGTCTTAAACTAGTTTGTTTTTCAACCCGCACTTCGCGAGTTCAAACATCAAAACATGATGTAGCATAAATTCCTGCAAAACGAAAAGGAAAGCATCAAACAACAACACAAAGCGAGAATGCAGAATAAATAAAGACAACAACAGCAACCGATAACCTTATCCAATATAGAACAAATACACGCAAAAAAACAACAAAACCATGCCAAACAAACACCCATATATATGTTTTCTTTTTCTTTACAACCGAATACTAAAATTCAAAGCTCAGAAACGAAAAGTTAACGTGGCTGCAAACGGTTAGTTTATCACGTCATAACAACGAACGTATCACTTGTGTTATCATCATACTAACAAGGTCATACTCGTCTCAAGAGCATGTTGTCTGGCCGTCATCGACAACAATTATACACCAAAATCAACTATCACCGACAACAATAAGCAAATGAAAAAAATAGCACAACCATGGCAATGCACAACCTAACACCACCATCAGTGGCGGATCTAGAAAGTTAGTTCAGGGGTAACGTAATACATGTTAAATTTTTTCAGGGATAACGTAAAACCATAAAAAAATATTTCCTATATAATTTTTTTTACACTACGCGTAAAAATTTGAGGGGTAGCGGAGGCTACCCCTCACCCCTTAATAGGTCCGCCCCTGACCACCATAGTTGCAAGCCTCAAGAAACTACATAACGGAAAAGACTAGCGCAAAGTGACCACTCCAGCATTGCAATAACCAACGCTCGTACTAGATCAAAGGCGAGTAGCGATTAACGGATCAGAACCCGCAGACGGACACGGTGGGCCTCCGACAACATACAAGGTTAAAAAACCAAAAAATTCCCACCAAAGAAGCCAACAACAACAATTGTATATCCATCTAGATTTGAACAGAAACAAATGCACGATGTACTCACACTATTTTCTTCTAACGACAACCACCACCTCCATGCACCAGCAACATGTAGGCCAAATCTGAACGATTGCCCGCACCAAAGGCGGAGATAGGAGGGCGGCGGCCACCGCCTTCATGCATCAGCTAGATCCAACCAAGATCTGATAGGTCGTACAGACAACAAACAGAAATGGCACGTACAACCTGATGTTGCCGGTATGCGCACCGCCTCCATGAACGGACCAACTAAAATCAACTTTATAAAGAAGAAAAAAAGAGGACATAAAGCAAAATAACAAAAAGTTTTGTGGCCAAACTAAAAACCAACGAAAACCAACTACTCAACTTTTTTTTTCATGTATAGGTTAATATGTACGTATAGAATTTAATAATTATACATAAGGAGGTATGTAATTGCATATATGTTTTTTTTCCTCCTTGTCATAATACCCGTCAAAGTGTTTATTTTCTATTATTTTTTTTAATATATACCCTAAACCCATATAACTATATCTTTATGTAAAAAATTGATTAGAAGATGAACTATTAAAATATCTTTTAGGGGATATTAAAACCTAATCAATCGTTTGAAGCCTAGGTTAAAGGAAAACTATCAATCTATTAATACTCTTAGTTTGGCTTCCATCATGTTTTCTGTATATTTAGTCATTTGTCTAGAAATAACAGTCCAAGTAGTTCAAATTTTAGAAGGTGAGGCATTGCCGTGCATAAATAGGCTTTTTCATCATCACACTTGTGGACCAATATGATTTTTCAGCGAGTTAAAGTGTTTTAGTCTTTGTATGTCTATTAAGAGGTTCTTTTTACAGGCCCAAGTTAACAAACGTCTTTTACCGTATTGAGTTGGTTGAAGCACTTCCTCTGAAATCTGAATATGTGTTCTCTTTAGAATTTGGTAGCTGTTACAGATCAAATGGAAGAACTCAACCCAAAAAACTAGTCTGATGGGTGAGGGAACATATTTGACCTATAAATCCCATATCAATTACCCATACAACCGATGTTGGGACAAGTCTCATATCTTGCAATGGTTTCGGTCCATAACATTCGCCCCTCATTAAGGACCAACAAATAACACTTCGGTTTCTGTCCTTTAAGCCACCACTAACAATGAAACATGGTAAAGATTATGATACATGTATATTGGACTTTTGCCGAATAATAAGATGCTAGTCATCCACATAAGAAGATCGTCAATGAGATGCTCACAAGACTCCTCTATCCTTCACTGCCGATGTCCATCCCTAATCCCCCCCCCCCTCCTCTTATAAAGGCGTCAAAAGGTTTTGCTCCTCCTTTACCCTCTTTCTTTACCCACTTATAATCTCCATCTACGGGTGTTTGTCCCTACTAATGTATTCATCCTCTTTATCCTCCACGTTAGCCGCTATCTACACCACGTTAGCCAGAGACAACTCTAAAAAAGACTATTGGAGATGCTCTAATTATAGAAGCGAGAATGTTGAGCTATTTTAAGTAGTTATAGTAAAGAGAGTAAAAAATACATGGTTATAACATGAAATATGAAAGAGAATTAAAAAAAAAACAAGAACTATATAATAGTAAACTGAACTTTATAAATTGAAGCCCAACTTTATAACACCCAATACTTTATTAACATTCTTTTACTGTTTTCAAGTCTAACTTCTTTACTGAGGACAAATGAAGAGGTGAGGGAGGATTGTTGGTTGTAAACATTTACCAACAGTAGGGTGTGCAACACACTCCAAGTCATGTTCATATCTCCACGAAACACTAGATCGCCAACGAAGGATAATGATGTACGCATATACGACCACTCGAGGAAAACTAGCAGGCAGAGAGGATAGAAGATTATGGCTAGAAATTAGAACAAAATGGAATATCTTGCAAGTAACACCATAAACAGATCACAACCATACATTATTATACATAATTCAAGTCTACCCAAACTTTATTACACAAACAACATGTCTCTCTCTGTACACAGACCAACATCCACTTTGAAAACTATCCTAAAGGAGTACGTTGCTCACACGTTCCGGAAGTAATGACTACTGTGTGGCTGAGATGATCGATGATGGCCCTTCCACCTGACAAATAACAATCACATATTGCTTCATATTTGAAAGGAACATGTACCTAAACTATTGAATTTTGGGACCACAAGATGTACTCTAGAAACCACTAAAATATAGCTGAAATCTACAACAAATATCAAAAGGAAAATAATTTAAGATGTATGTTACCATGAATTTTGCCCCCCATATCTCCTCCTCAGTTGCGGGTACGGCTGTGATTTTGTTCTTAGGATTTTCGTAGCATCTGAGCTCTCCAACCGCCGTGGAGTAGAAGCATCCTGCATACATCCAAACCATGTTTTATAAAACTCAAAAAGGAATGCTAATTGGAGGTAAAAAGCAATATTTTTATAACCGAACTGGTTATCGTAACAATTCACTAGTTGGACAAAATTTGAAAAACGGATGATGTCATAAGTAATTTACTAATAAAGATACTATTAAATATACACACAAAAAAATATGAAACTACTTTCATCTTTTAGTGTAGATTTGCAATATCAGCAAAATATGAATGCTTAACTATACAAAATATGGAGCCTAAAGCAATAAATGAATTAGTAAAAGAGATTTTAGAGCGGAAAGAATACAAATAATTTGAAATCCACTCCCACCAACGGTCGGGTTTTTTGGTTCAAGCGGCCCAACCTATAGCCGTCCGGTTCACAACTACTCAGCCGGACTAGTTATATATAGCCGGTTGGCCCGGTTCTGAAAACAATGCTAAGGGGGGGGTTTCCAAACATGTTGAAAGTCTACCCAATGCATACAATCTTATAATTAATAACTATGATAATATCTTTTTTGTCATATTTAACGAGTTTGTTATTAACAAAATTTGGCGAAAAAAGCGTTCATAGGTCCAGTCGACCCGCCCCTGACAAAAGATGGATAGAATCGAACCTTGAGGGAAAGAAGCGAGTGACTTGCCACATGCACCTTTGAGAAGATCAGCATCATTGGCAAATGCAACACACCCATCAGCTGTGATTCCCCAATACAAAGGAACCTTACCAAGTTGATCCTGTCATTATAGTTACCAACACCACTCAGTATTAAACAAATTATAAAGATTACTTTAACCCATCATTAAGAAATAGTACAGTAAAAATTAGGTGGGGATTATGACTTACTGTGGCCACAAATAAAGTTGAGGTTGACTTGTCAAAGACAATAAAGGAAAAATTCCCGATAAGGTGGCCCACAACTTGGTTTATAGGATACGGGGCGCGATCACGAAGAGCTTTGTAAGCCTCAATGACCAAAACGACCTCGTTGGCTGACTTGGAAAGCCCGTATTGTTGCTTTAGGCTACCCAAGTTGTCGAGTGCTCCTTCAAACAAACAAAATATCTCGTCTTTGACCGCAAAAGATCTGTCACGATTATTATATATGTTATGTTAAACTTTTGAATACTTGAGATGCTTAAAGAATCATAAAATAGCACCATGATGAAAGGTAGGAAAAGGGATAAATCAAGAACCATTTAAAGTGAATTGGATAGATAATTGAATCTTTTTTTTTTGTTTTGAAAAGTAAAACTCAGCTTTCCGATTGGCCATACTAGCCATAAGTTTACAAAATAATTAAGATGAAGATGAGGCATTTGAATAGGGTTTGTCTGCTTCTAAAAAGAGGTCAATTATTGACCAGGAATTATTGAATGATTCTAGAGTTTGGATAAGCTAAACCTAGGAAAAGTATATCAACAAAAAGTCTCTCCTTTTTATCGTTTAAACGACTAAGTTATCCTCCTATCATTAGAGGATGTGTAACGTTTGGGGACTCCAGGCGCCCCATTCAACGACTCTTATCTTTACTAGTGTCATAGTTCACACATATATTACGTTGAGTGATTTGGATTTAAACCTAACCAATCCATGCCAAATAGCCTCAGACCCGTCACATGAGTAGTAAATTAAGCTCACATAGTACCTACCTAGATGTTGGTCCAACCAATCTGATTTAGTAGCACAAAATAAAATTTTGTGGTTCTATGGCCTCGGGTCACAATTTGAAACCAACTCGGCTGCAAGGAGCTTTATTCACTCGTTGATTCAAATTTCAAATACAATATTTCTTTTACTAGAATAAGCTGGGAATTTACTGGTTCATAAAAAAACCACACTTACAAGTCTATACTCTATAAGTTGGAAAATATAAAATTAATTCTTTGATAATAGTCACAATTATATATTTATACTATCTTTATCTAGGAGCGTCATTAAAGACGAGATCGTCAAAACCCTCCCACATCACCACTTAAAAAAACATTTTTTTCTCCTACTAAAAACGCTCACCTCGTCCAACTCACAAACAACCATTTCCTCATCCACAGACGTTCGTGTGCGCAGACAATCTATCTTCCCCTCCCCCTCGCTCCTCCATGTTGAAGTCTATTTCTTCCTCCTTAGTCCATAAACCTCTCAAAAACTACTCATTGATGCACTAATAGCACTAATAAAGTAATTTTTTGAATTACTGATTGGATCACTGGCACTGGCAGATCACTGTCACATCCGATTATTTTCATTGCTCGAGTATGAGAGATTGAGGCATTAGGCTGGCATGTCTCCAAATGAAAACTCATACATCAGTTCATTCCATTAGTCTCCATTAGTCCCGAATCTAAACTCTCGGAAGAAGACTCATCTCATGTAAAAAACCCTCTTGTCCAACTTAAAAGCTCTATTTATTTTGTGTTAGATAACACTTTAACTAAAAACCTATCTCTATTTTAAGTCTTAAAATATTTGATCTCGCCACTAAGGATTCTTGATACTAATAAAGGAATTAATGTAAAATATATAAAACATCATAATAGCCAAGACAAGTAACGTTGTTTTCTCCCATTGTTGTTCTCAATGATTCTCTCTCCTCATTTATGCCATATCTCAAATTAAAATGAAAACGAAGCCATCATCACGTCACTATCACTACCCATACTTTGTTTTATCTTTCTTGTGGATCAATAATATTTTCCTATTAATCTTCATAAAAAGTTACTTTAAAACTTGGTCCAAATAACATATTTTTAAAATCGAGTTATCTAATATTTATACAGTTAAAAAAGTAATAATAAAAATAGCATTATTTTTATATACATTATTTTTAAACAATAAACGAACATTACTTATAAATTAAGTTCTAAACTATTTTCTATTCTAAACTACTCTCTGTTACGTTTAAACCTAAGATTAATCTAAACAAAATCCCTTTAAATAATAAATTGAATGGTATTCCCATAAAACACCCTTTTGAATTTTGAGATCATCATAAGTTCATAACTTATACACCAACACGAACAAGAAATATATCAGTGGATCGCTCAACAAATATATTGACTATTAAAAAGACATAACAAAAATTAGAAATATTCTTTAAACAATCATAAAGATGTTTCACTTTTCCTCATTAAAAATATTATTTATTTTCTTCAATTACCTCAATTTCAATTCTTACATCCTCTTACTTTCCCCTGTTTTCAGGTACAATGAACTAAAGAAGCATCATTTCATCCACAAACAATTCACCGTTAATCGCTATTTATTAAAAAAAAAAAAAAACGATGTTCCAAATCTTACGTTCTACTATATAATCACTTGATCAACCATTAACGTAAATATCGATCAAATGTGCAATATATGTCAGAAAACAAGCAATGTTAGTGAATGACGATTAGCAATAACATTTGTAATCTCTGTTTAGAGGCAGTTTTACAACCTTTTAATAATCATCACTAGGTATCTCTTTCTTTTAATGTTTCATAACGCGTAATCTTTTTAAGTTCTTTTAACTATTTTAACTTAAGGTTAAATCTTAACCATCAAAACGTTATTATTAAGAAGCTACCAAATAACCCCTAATTAAACTTTTCTTCGTCGTTTCGAGTATCCAATACAATCGTAATCACTTGTACGTCTAGAATCAAAACTTGTACTAACCTAGAAATCCAAATCGATCATTAATGATTAATCCATTTCTCTACGTTTAGCTATCTTAATCTCATCATTACTCCCAAATCGCAACAAACTCACAACCGATTTCCAGATTCCAACATCAACACGCAATCGAGAACCTTCGATGATCATAAATCACAATTCATACACACTTGCAACAAACTAACAACCATATAATCACATATTGTTAATTGTACCTCGGATGTGTGATCGATTCGTTGTGGTGAGTATACGCCAATTGCACATCGTCTCCGATCTGGATCGACACCGCGGAGGCGTTGGTTCCGACGAAGCGGTTGACGAGTGACTTTGCGGTGATCTTCGGCGACGGCGTACGGCTTCCGGCAGCCACCAGCTCCTCCGGCGGTGAGACTATTGAACTGGTGAATACACCTAACATCGTGATAATCACCTGAGAATAATAATAATAATAATAATAATGATAATAATAATAATAATAATATTATTATTATTATTGTTTTGTGAAAATGGAATGGAGGAGTAGAAGATGAGAGGGTGATGAAGGGGGGTTGGTGGAATTTATAGAACGACGGTGAGGGTATTATTGTCATTTAGAAATTTGAAATTTTGTGTTTTATACTTTTATTATTATTATTATTATTATTATGTTGAGTAAATTACTAAATTGTGGGTGTTGGGAGTTGGGACCCACATGTGGCGATGATATCTGTGGATGTTGCGGTGTGTGGCACACGTATCGTGGGTTCTGTTTTGCTAAGGTGACAAGTAGACACCC
>BJCN01344972.1:3508-13805 GCA_018326445.1 Flaveria brownii
AGTCGGGTCAAATATAATACGCTTTGAGTTTGTCTATGTTACTTAAGTTTTGTTTGAAAATTCGTCGAGTCAAATATAAAACGTTTTCATTGACAATATAAATCCGAGTTGCTATATGTTTCGACATAAATTTAATTCGAAAACCAGTCGGTTCATTTTTAGTATATACTTTATCACACCCCATACGACGCCACCGCACATGTTTTTAATGCAAGTATTGAATCGGTTTATGTTTCGACATAAATTTACTTAGAAAAGAGTTGAGTCAAATATAATGCGTTGGCATTCAACAATATAGATTCAAGTTACTCTATGTTTTGACATAAAGTTAGTTTGAAAACAAGTCGGGACAAATTATAGTGTATACGTTGTTACGTTGCGGACAATACCACCGTAACGATGATAATAAACTATTACATTAACAAACGACATCGTATTCTAACTATGGGGGTGTTTGACTTCGTTTTTATTTTTTGGCTTATGCTTATAATTTAAAGTAGCTTGTAGCTTATTTTCTATTATTTGATAAGCTATTTTTAAGTGTTTGGATTAGCTTATATTCTACAAGTTGATAAGCTCTTTTTAAATGTTTGTGTTAGTTTTTTTTATTTAGCTTATGTTAATAAAATAATTAAAAAAAACATGATTACATATTATCACATAACTTATACCCTTACACAAATAAGCTTTTTAAAATAAACTAAAAAAATCATCTTTAAATAAGCTTTTTCAAATCAACTTATATAAGCTAATAAGTATAAGCTTAATAAGGTAAAGCAAAATATAAAGTTAAACTTACATTATTAAAAAAAAAAGTAAAAAAGCTAAAAAAGCTAAAAAAGCTAAAAAAGCTATAGGCTCTAGGATATCACGACGATCGTTACAACTTGCATCACATTATAACAAAGAAGACTGTTGGACGAATAGTGTGCCATACGGCCCCATACACACACCTTCGTCGCATCATCCTCTCTATTGATTTTCCAACTTTCACAAACAAACCATCTGAACTCAAGAATATTCGAAAATCTAAACTCCTCACTCCTCTTTATCCCTTTCTTTGATTTGCAGTCACACCGACTAATTTAGTAATTTCCCATGATTTCTGAGTCCCAATTTCATCTGGGTCACCCTCCCATTTCGTCGATTTGAGTTCATTTGATTTCCCCCCAAATTGTAGTAAAACATGACTTCATTGTTGGGTTCATCTGTTTTCACTCTAAATCGGCCGAATGTGTGTTATCCCTCGTATGGGTACTGTAAATCTGATAAAAAGATTGTTAATTCAAGAAGACCCTCTTGTTGTAGTATAGCTCCGCAGAATTTAAAGCCTGCTGATGAATTTCGTCCCTCGAAATTGCAAGTATGAATCCCCAATTCTCTTATGTGTGTGTTCCAATTTATTGGGAAGGTTTGTGATCTCTTGCCTGTGTGTATATAGATATATGACTGTCAGTTCTAGTTTATTGTATGTTTAATTCTGTGTTTCATGGAGATATTTTGGTGATAAATCACTGACTGCTGTCATTCCAATTTTGAGTTTACCAGAATATGTTTACAAATTGATTACTGCCATTGCTGATCACTCTATGGTTAAATGCTGATAATAGTGATATAGCTTATTTGTGCTTTTTGATTACTTATTGCTGTTGTATGGAATAAAGGAGTTTGATATTATTATTTACCAAAGGGCTTGCAGTCTAGCAACGGCTAGGCGTGCGGTAAAATGTTCTTGCTCAAGTAATTGAGGGTTCTAGTCCATGGTGGACATTGGTGTAGATTTAGGAGTAGGTGTAGAGGGCGTGTGAGTGTGAGTTTGCTATTCTACAAGAAACTGATATTATTCTGTTTATAGTGAAATTGGGGATTATTAGATGCAAAATGGTAACTTTTTGTTTATCTATGATAGGATTCTTCTTTGAATCTGTTTACAGAAGATTCAGAGGAGTCGGATGTGCTTATTGAGTGTAAAGATGTTTACAAGTCATTTGGGGAGAAACACATCTTAAGAGGGGTAAATCTTAAGGTAAAGGCTTAGATTTCCTGCGTAAATTTCAGGAATAAAGCACAGAATTCTAAGACAATACATAGATTACTTGTTCTTTTCTATGTTGTAATTTCTTAACTGTTGTATTACGTTGTGGTATGACTATGACCTGTTTTTAGATCAAGTATGGAGAAGCAGTTGGAATAATTGGGCCTTCGGGCACCGGAAAATCTACCATTTTGAAGATCATTGCAGGGCTCCTTACTCCAGATAAGGTGTTTAAATTGTCTTTTGAAATAGTCATCCAATTGTGCTGATTTTTTAATTATAAGCTGGTTTTGCATTCGAGCAGGGGGAAGTTTACATTAGAGGACGAAGAAGACATGGATTAATAAGTGATGATGATATGTCCGGTCTTCGAATTGGTCTGGTGAGGTGTCGTCCGCCTACTCAACAATTTTGTAAAGATCTTGTTTGGTATCTTTATTGGTAATGAATAATAACGTTATTATTATCTCAATAATCAGGTATTTCAAAGTGCAGCACTTTTCGATTCTTTAACGGTTCGGGAGAATGTTGGTTTCCTTTTGTAAGTTCCCTGTACTAGTAAAACTATTTTTCCTATTGTTTCCCGTTTCTTATTTGTAATTTATTCCTTGTATTACATAGGTATGAGCATTCAAGAATGCCTGAGGATAAAATTAAAGAACTTGTTGCAGAAACATTGGCTGCAGTTGGCTTAAAGGTGAGTTAAAAGGCAAAACCCAATAAGCACAAGTTTTTATTGGTTTATACGATCACCAGAATACTTATTTTCTGTGTTATATTCTTGAATTGACAACTAGTCTACTATGATTTGATTCATTAATTTACTATATGTCATTGCACAATCTTTTCCTGTAAGCTGAATCGGATATTCTCTAATTTCTTCTAAACTAGTACAGTTGGTTGATCTTTTTGGCAGAAAGTTGAAGATCGGATGCCTTCTGAGTTGTCTGGAGGAATGAAAAAAAGAGTTGCTTTAGCGCGATCTATAATATATGATACAACAAATAACACAATTGAACCCGAGGTATATGTAATATTGATCTCTTATTAACTACTAAACATCATTTTACCCCCTTTCTTTTTGTTCCTTAATATTATTGATTTGTGGCTCAGAGCAACTGGAAATGTTGACTCATGGAAATTGTCTCATTCCAAGAAAATTGTCTGATCTTACTCTTCAAGTAAGGCTAGAAAAGAAATCTTGCAGAACGGTAGAACTATATTAATAAATTTGTAAATTATCAAAATGGGACAATACGTAAATTTGAAAACTTTTCTAGAAAGGAAACGCTTGCAATTTTCAGGGGGCAACATAGTCTATATTCACTACATCATCATACAGAGTTAGAGATGTTAATTATGACACTTTTACATATGAATGAGTCAATATGGGGTACGTTTTGACTCAAATGGGTCAATTAAAAAGTTAAGCTAAAAAGAAAACGGGTCAAATGTATTCCAAAGCATTATTCTGAATGGCGAACACACACATCCATGTCACAAATGTGCCTGAACCCACATTCACAACCTCTTGATTTTAGGTACATGTCGATACCACCGCTAGGCCAAAGGCATGAGTTGGTTTCCAAAGCATGTTTTAAGTGCATCTAACCTTCTAAATTCTTGAATTATGTTATTATTATTACTAGTATTATAGATCTTTAATCATACCTAACATGTTTTATTTACAAAAAGTGATATAAATGTGGAAATAGTATCAGCTCTTTTCAAACTGAACTCCTTACCCAACCCTGCCTTTTTGCAACCTATATACAAAATCAATAGCATGGAGTGCTTTTTCAAAATAAAATTTCTCGGTAGTCTGTAAGAACAAGAACCTGGTGGGAGTCAAAGCAATCCAAGTTTCTGTTGGTGACTTTTTTTGTATATAAGTGTTTAAAGGATCTTTATGTGGCAAAATATGTATTACGATGTATCATGTGTAATTGTTAATGTTGTCCTGCAATCTTGAACAGGTGCTTTTGTATGATGAACCAACTGCGGGACTTGATCCAATTGCATCTACCGTAGTTGAAGATTTGATCCGGTCTGTTCATTGCAAAGGCGAGGATGCACTCAGGAAACCTGGAAAGATTGGATCTTATGTAGTTGTGACTCACCAACACAGTACCATTAGAAGAGCTGTTGACAGGTTGCCATTTGTCTGCATATTTACTTATATTCTTGATCATAACCAATTCAAACAAAAGAGACATGGAAGCATGCATATTTTGTAACATAAGATAAGAACGTCAGATGTTAAACAATAAATGACCTCAATAAATAACATAATGCGCAAGATTCATTCTAGTTTCTTAAACTTCTTGAATTTTTATTTTTTTTAGGTTGGTGTTTCTTCATGAAGGAAAGGTTATATGGGAAGGAATGACTCATGAATTCACTTCATCTACAAATCCAATTGTTCAGCAGGTAAATATTGTTTGTTACTTGAAACTACTATTGAAGTTACTCGAAAAGGAGAGATTCTTTTGCCCTTGTTACAGGACAGGCTGGCCCATATGTATTTTTGCCTTTTTGGTCCACCTTTTTTATAAAATCGCTAATGCAACTTTCAACACGTTCAACCCATATGTCTCGTTTGCCTCTAAGTTAATTCTTTTTATTTGACCCATTAGGGATAAACCATCACACGTATTGACCCATTCATAAGTAAAGAAATTGACGCCTCTGGCTACTATTGAGTGAAATACGTCTCGGGTGCCATACATCATGTTTGATGTGCCTACAAGATTGTGTCTCCTTACTTTATTTTAAGGGAAAATATAGGTACTAAAAAGCAAGATTGGTGCAAAAATATGGTATAGTGGCCAAATAAATATCTTTTATAGTTCGTGGCCAAAATTTATTTGACCGAATATATGCATAGGTTAGACACTTGTTTTCTTTGTATAGTCACAATTTAAGTACATCATATACAATATGACTAATGTGAAAATGTGAAAAGTGTAGACTTCTTTGATTCAAATATAAAATCTTAAAAATATTTATTCTGATGCTGATAACTTGTCATGTGGTTACTAGTTTGCCTCTGGGAATTTGGATGGGCCGATTAGGTACTAAGCCCGGATGCGAAGATTATAGTGGTTACATACATTTTCTTCATCTTTGGAATTCTAGAAGAGAAACTTTGAAGATTCTCAACGGATCAATAAACGGGTCAGAAACTGGAACCGAGTAGATACTCATTTGAACAAAAACCGCGCTTTTTATCACATGTTTGAGGGGTTCAGTGAGGGCACTTTTTTTATGTAGTTTACCCATTCCTAATAGGTTTGGGATATAATTTTATTCTTTTTTTATGGTTTAATGTAGTTAGAACCCTGTGAACATATCATTCTGAAAACCTTTTAAAGTCACTCCATCTATACTTTACAGGATTAAACCAATAGTTTTTTGGTTGGGATGTATATCACTTTATCGTCTGTATGTCTCTTAAGACTACAGGCTATTTTTTATTTTTAAATATATACACTGACATGAATGATTTTTATCCTTAATTTTAATAGCTGACGTGGATAAGAAGAATAGCTGAGATGGATTCTTCTTATATAAAAACGGTAAACGAAATTAACTCTGCAAAATGTCCTGATGAGATCTGTCATGATACACTATTTGAGTGAACTTTTTACTAATTGTTTGCATCTTTTCATGCAATTTATTTTCTGATGCAAGCGTGTAAGATATACCAAATTTAGTTATAAAAGGGGTTGTTTTTGTTTTGTTTCTTTTTTTAATATTATGATAATTTTTATAAAAGTGATGAATGCAAGATGTCGTCATGAATACTTATAAGTGTTCCTTTTATTTTTTCCTGTTTTAGATAAAAAATTTATGGTGGGGTTGGGTTTAATGGTATAGTCATTAGAGTTAGTGGTGTTGTTCTTGTTAATGTTAAGGCTTCAAGCCCGGCTATAATAAATTGGTATAAGTTAGTTGTGGTGCAAATATAAGAGTTGATTCAAAGTACGTGTGAGTTTGTCATTTAAAAAATAAATCAATAAAATTAATGTCAGTTATTCTTTAAATGTATGTTCGCTTTATAACTTTAAAGATAAAACTATCTCATCTTTAACCTATAGAACATTTAAGATTTCCTAATATTATCACAAATGTATGATAATTCTTCTTACACTTGACTTTAGTGAACTATTAATATTGTAGCTATATTTATAATGTCAAATTCTTGTTTATTCGAAAGTAACAAGCACAGGAATACGTGTGTATAGTTTGGCTCGGGTTTGGTCAGGAATCTAACAATGAAGCGAATGTGTATAGATTTGTCTTAGCATGTTTTGTTCTGAATAACATAATTTCAACTTTGAAAATTAAAAAACACCGGTTTCGCTCATATATTGAAGTAGAAGAAATCAAGAACCGTCTTTTGAAAAACTTTGAAACCGATTGTCATCGAATTGAAAATTATTTTTTCTAAATAATCTTCGCTATGAAATTAGATTGTCAATCGTATCAAGTTGGCATGTTAAAACTTTTCAACTTTGACCGACATTTAACATCAATGGAAAGCCTCTATGGATCTCTACCCATATACCAACATATCGTAATCTTAGCAATGTCCCTATGGTTCTATGCCCATAGATTGACATTTTATTTCATAGCAATGCCCTCATACATAGTGAGATGCTATGGTCCAACATCAGGTGCAGAGGCTTTACTTGGTTTTTGGAGAAAGCATGTGGAAATTCCTAAGTATGATGGGATGTGGTGGTAGTAAGCAGATACATAGGTTCATTTTATTAAGTAACTTATAGCCACTTACAAAGAGTTTAGGTGATTAGGGAAATGGTTAAGTATCGTCTGATGCGAAGGTTATGACAGTTATGGATGTAAAGAAAAGTTTAGGAGGCTTTGTTATATAGGTATCAAGCGCCACAAAAGACCAAGTATAGTCAGTTGCGAAGGTAGGATGCTCGATTACAGAGGTTATATCAACACACAAAAGGCTTTGGGTTATTGCGAAGTGAATGGCTAAATACTCTAAGTATGGAGGGTTGTGGAGGTGCAAGGTAACTTGCGAAGGCCCTATATCACTTACGGAGGTACAAGTCCACTTACGAGGAGTTTTAAACACTTGGGAAGGTATCGGATCACTTGTAGGGCTTTGAGTTTTAATGAAAAGGATTATGGCCATGTAGTTACGAAGGAGGTAATCAGTTGCATAGTGTTATTCAGTTACGAAGGTTCAAAGAGGGATCTAGGCTACTATTTGTCTAGAGCATAAACATGTTTCCATTCTTTTATTGTAAAACATCAAATCAAAACATGCATGCGCATACACACGTCCATCATTACCAAAACCCTAACATGTAACATTTGACCTTTAACATTCAAAACTCTATTTTTTGTATTGAAAATCATTAAGTATCGATATCACCCTTAAATTAAGAACAAATTAAAAAATCAAGGTTCTAGATTTCACCTTGATAGTACAATGGGTAAACCCTAGAATAAAGGTCCTGTGACACCCTACATAAATCCCACATCGGCCGTGGACAAGAGAGGTTCCTGGTTCATAAGGAATGTCTGGTCTTTAATATCACCAAGGCGTTTTGGGCGCATTGGTTGTGGATGAGAGGAGAACTCCACAGTTAAACGTGCTCATGTGATAGCAATCCAGGGATGGGTGACCTCCCTGGGAAGTGTTCACCCGACAACCAAAAGCAAATCCGTGAACGGACAATATTGATGGTATGAGAGGTCGGGTGTTACAGGTCCTTCTTATGAGATCTATCAAAAACATAACAAGATACCAATTTTATCTTTTTTTTTCATTTGTAAATAACATCTATGTATGATTTCATCCACAAAACCATCAATTTAGACATGAAACAAGATAAAAAAAATTATTACATTTTGTTCTTATAAGATTTCTCTCTCCAGATCTTTTGTTTCTCATTCTTCATGAATGCACTCTCTTTATCTCTTCTTTCTCTTTTTAAAAAATCATAAGCCGCAAGGAACAGGGAAATGATGCATGTGGTGGCCATCATGCCATTTATGAAGTGGATATTTGGTTAAAAATCCCCTTTTAACAAATCGAGACAAGCCCTATAAGTTTTATTATTTCTCATTTTTACCCCCAAATAAAATTGTGTTTTACAAATGTTACGCAACTTGTTATAAACTCGAGGTTCTAGAACATGTTGTTAAGGTCGAAGTTGTATAACATGGTATGCTTTTCCTTTAAAACCTTATTTCACTAGATTCATAATTATATAATTTGATTATATCTTTAACCCCAATGTCCCCACATAATCAGATAACTAGAATGTCTTATGCAATCTCTACTTCATAAGTCATGTTACAGACTTAAAATATACTAAATCAGCCCCACACCAACTTTTGCAAGCATGAGAAATAATCACTATGTTCTAACCAAAGCACCCTAATCCACTCAAACGCCAGAGTCAAATAATTTCATATTTAAAGTTTGAATGACGAACGATACATATCAAGTTTCTCCATAAATTAAAAACACCCTAAAATGTGGATAAATGTGTTGAGTGTAGGAGTTTGAATGACTATTTAAGAAAAAAGGTTTATGGCGATTTGGTGTCACGTATTTATATAAAAACTTACTGGTTTGACAACTTATAATTTTTATATAGCTTTTAACAAAGTTATGATTGAAGTTCAATATTTCAATTGTTTCAAAGTAAACATTCGCACGCTTACCGTATCTTGATTCACCAAAGTCTCAAATTTTGCTTCTAAATGCCCTAACCAATTTCGCTTATGAAGAATAAGAAAAAGTTACTGTTACAGACGGATGAATGATAGAATTGACAACGAGGCATTATCATTGACAATAACATGCGATAACATCACAGTATGAAGAAATAGCCAAAACATCCTCACATTCTTTGCACGTGGGAGGCTCACCATAAACCTTTGTACAAACCATATGGACCATTGTCTAAAGGGCTGTTTGGCAGCCTCTTAATCAGTCTCTTAATGGTTCAGATGTCTGAATGGTTCAACACTTAATGGTTCAGACTGTTTGTTTCGAGAGCAAATGTTTGAATGGTTAAGACATTTGCTTCTGAATGGTTAAGCATTATACTAATGTTGAATGGTTAAGACCTCTTAATGGTTCGGACATCTTAATGGTTCAGACATCTTAATGGTTCAGACATTTTAATTGTTCAGCACTTAATGGTTCAGACATCTTATTGGTTCAACATTTAATCATTCAGATATTGTCAGACAGTCCCTAAGCTACAAGAAAAAACCTTTGTTTAATGATTAGCTTACAAGGAAACCTAATTCGGTCTAACTATTTCGGTTTATCCAATTTAACTGGGATAAACCGAAACAGTTGGGCCGTCATTATTTTTTGGGTAACTTTACATGGGCTTGTTGGGCCCAGCCCATCCAACCGGTAGGCAAGACACCTATTACCTATAGAACTGATGCTTTGTTCTTGTCAAGGGTAAAACTCTTTGTTTGTGGGGGCTCATACACTTCGTTTGCTGTCACTACACCCTCTCATCTTCCTCATTTTTCGATGCCATCGTCTCCGTTTTAACAGGTAAAGGTAAAATCCATTGTTCAATCTCTTTACTATTCATTGTTGGTTTGTGTTTCCCCTTATTTCTTCTTATTGTCCAATTTTGGGTTACCCTAATTTCGTTCAGATTCGAGCAATCGCTTTTTAGGGTTTCGCATATTACCCAAAAATAGGTTCTTTGATTGTTTGTTTTTTTGGCTGCTTGACTACCCCTTCGCAAGTCTTGATATTTTCTTCTGTAATCTACTTTCCATAGAAGATTGCATTGAATTTGGAAGTTCATCATAGTTATTTTCGCTTATTATGATGGGTTCTGACTTGTAAATCCGATGTGTTGTTGTTGTCATGATTGTCGTTAGTTTAAATGTTGCAACTTTAGGATCAAGGTTATCGCAAGTTATGTTTCATCTCGGATATGGGTTTGATTTGGTTGAGAATGGAAGTATGATGTAGTAGTTGTTGGATCTGAGCCCACTCAGAGCATTTTAAACTATTTTTTTGTTCTTCTCCCATCAAAGATAGGCATGTGGAGTTTGAATCTTTTGGATTCTGAATGTGGATATTATATAAATAGGACTTGTGATTGTGAATTTTCAATCTTTTGGCCCCGGATGTGTTGGAAGTTTGTTCTTTAATATCTTGTTATTCGATCCGTGGAAACGGCCTCCCCACAAAATGTGGGGGAAAGACCGCGTACATCTTCCCTTAAATGG
>BJCN01344981.1:1814-12349 GCA_018326445.1 Flaveria brownii
TTTTTTTGGTATTTACTACAGCTGTGTTTTGGCTGTAATTAGGCTGTGTTTAGCCTTTAAATAAGTTAGAGTCTTCCAGTGTTTAGCATTCAGAAAATTCTGTTCTGTTTTCATTTTCTCTTTCCAAAGAATAATAAGAAGCGGGCCGACACAGTAGCTTTTCTGCTGCACTTTGCATTCTGATCTGATTGTTATTTCTAACATTTTCTACTACTTTTATCGCCATACATGTTAGTTTATTGAATGTAAAACATATTTTAAATTTTCGCGTACGGACCACCTAATCGCTAAACAAAAATTAGCGGGCGGCTGGGCGCTATTTACCGCTTTTCGCTATGTAATGGTTCCACTTCTATATGGCTAACACCAATGCTAGTAATTCCCTGTCATAAGCGGATTTAAGGCGGTTAGAAGAAGATAATCCTTTACTATAATACGCGACGTGATGACCTTCTTGAACCAAAATCGCGCCCACGCCCTCCGCTGAGCTAAGGCATCACATTCCACCGTGAACGCTTTAGAAAAATGATGGAGTTTCAGTACCGTTGCGGAAATCAACGCCTCCTTCAGTCTATTAAACGCGGTGAGTGTTTCGTCGGTCCAATTAAAATCGTCTTTCTTTATAAGATCCGTGAGAGGCTTGGCTATTGCTTCGTAATGTCGGACGAACCGTCTATAGTAGCACGTGAATCCCAAAAATCCTCGGACCCCTTTCACCGTGGTGGGTACAGGCCGGAGTGTTTTATCCTGGGTAACATGAACCCTTTTTTCTGAAATCACATGCCCAAGGAACAGGACCTGTTGCTGCCCAAAGCAATGCTTCAACAGCTTTGCAAAGAAATGGTGGTTGTGTAACTGCTTCATTGCTTGTCGAAGGTGTTGAGAATGTTGATCCATTGATGAGCTGTAAACCAATATGTCAGCAAAGAAGACTAAGATGAACCTGCGTAAATACGGGCGAAAAAGATCATTCATAACCGCTTGAAAAGTAGAGGGGGTGTTAGTCAAACCGAACGGCATCACATTAAATTCATAATGTCCCGAATGAGTTCGAAAGGCTGTTTTTGCCACGTCTTGCTGGTCCACGCGAATTTGATAATACCCCGATCTTAAGTCAATCTTTGAAAAAATGGTAGTTCCATACAATTCATCAAGCAATTCATCAATGTTTGGGATGGGGTATTTATCGGCCACGGTAATTTGTTCAAAGCACGATAATCAACACACATGCGCCATGTATCGTCTTTCTTGCGGACCATCAACACCGGACTAGAAAACGGGCTCGTACTCGGCTGGATTAAACCTGTGGCAAATAATTGGTTTACTTGCTTTTCGATTTCGGATTTTTAAAAATAAGGGTATCGGTAGGTTCAGATGTTTGGTGGGTGGAGGTTGGGAGCGAGGGTATGGAGTGGTATTGTGATCTGAAGGGTGGTAAGGACTCAGGTTCACGGAAGACTACTCTTCGAGTAAGGGTTGTAATGTACTCGGGATAGTTGGGGGTTCGTCAACTTCCACGGTTAGGTGTTGAAAAGTGGCAGATTAGTGTAGTCCAGAAGGTACCCGCTGGAGCTTGTACTTCTGGTCGTTCCATGTGAAGATTAGGAACATTTCGTTCCAATTAGCTTGAATGGTGTTGAGGGAGGCTAGCCACTGAATTCCGAGTACTAAGTCTGCTCCGCCGATAGAGAATGGGTAGAAGTCCTGAATTACTTTGAGCTCGGCCATCTGTAGGGTTAGATCTTTACAAACCTGGTTACAGCGAATAATGTCACCATTCCCGATTTGTACTCCAAAAGGGGTGACAAACTGGGTAGGTATATTCAGTTCGAACCAAGTTGTCGGATCTGAAATTATGGGTGGAGCCGCTGTCAATTAAAATGAATACTTCAGATGAGTTAAGGGTAACAGGGAGTTTCATTATAGTGGTACGTGACTTCCCCAAGATCACATGCATACTTATTTCAGCAATGTCATTTGTGTCAACTGCTGTCTTCTCTGTTGCATCCTGATTGGGGTGTTCTTCGTCTACCATGGCGGACTCAAGGAGTTTAAGCGTACCTGTTTTGCATTTGTGACCGAGACCATTTTTTATCCCTACAACGATAGCACTCCCCATGCAAGAAGCGAGTCTGTTTCTCCGTGTCTGAGAGTCGGGATATAGGCTGCGGTTGGTTGGAACCGGATGAAATAGTACTTGCCTTGTTCTGTGGTGCCAGTTGAGGTTACCTTAGGGATCGAATTTCTTGTGGATCCTTTCCCGATTCGAGTAATCCCTAACTTCGATTCGAATTCAATGGCTAGGCTCATTGCGTTGTAAATGGTTCTTGGTTTATGAATCCTCATATCGACCTTCAATTCTTCTTTGAGCCCGTTCAAAAATACTCCCAACAGACGATGATCCGGCCAGTTAGATACTCGGGCGGATCTATTTGCGAACTCCTGGCGGTATTCTTGTACCGTTCCCGTCTGCCGAATACTGCACAAATACTTGTCTGGGTTCTGATACTATGCATGGCCAAAATTCTTGTGTAGGGCAAGAACCAACTCCCAATGGGTTATCGTTTGATCGGCAGATAACCATGAATACAGATCGAGGGCGTCGCCCTCCAGATGCATGGTGGCCACATCGACTTTGTCCTCTTCCGCCACATTATAATACTTGAAGAACTTTTCAACTTTGAGAAGCCACCCACGTGGATCACCCCCACTAAAAGCAGGAAGAGTGATCTTTGTAGACGGTTTACCCTGGTTGTACTTCCACGATGAAGCCCCATCCTCAAATCGCCTAGAACCTCCGGTCGATCTGTCTTTCTGCGACTTCAGTGCCGCGACATCCTCCTTTAGTGATTCAAAGGTCTCTAACCGCGCTGCAATTACAGCTAATTGAGCGGCAATAGGGTTGGTGGGAGTACCACTGCTTTCTGCGTTACTCCGGGTATTAGGAGCCATCAAAAATTCCCGGCAATGGAACCAATATGGTAGAGCAACGATAATTGGAGCCCAACTGTGATTGATAACTAAGAAGTCTGCCCGATTCGAGATGGGCAATTCTAGTGTTGCAAAAATCGGCCTAGGCGGCCGATTAATCGGTGATTAATTTCTAGGCGGCCTAGGCCCTTGTAGATTAATGCTAGTCGGATCAATTAATCGGTAATTGGACCTAGGCGGGATTAATCGGTGCAAATCGGTGTAATCGGCGTACTACTTTCTGATCGGTCAAAGCCGGTCAACGGCTTGAATGTGGGTTTTAAAACCATAATCTTATGGTTCTTACCATGTAAACCACATCCCTAGCCCACTAGCCGACATCCCCACCTCCACTTCGAATCTTGAGACTAGGCCCCCTTCCGCGACCACCCCTCCGACGACCAGGCTCCCTCCCGACGACCAGCCCTCCAGCGACCAGCCTTCAACCGCGAACAACTCCTCCCGCAGCAGCCCCAACCGCGAACAACTCCACCTTGAAACAACCGGCTACCACGCTGTTCATCGGATGGTGTTCAAATCATTGAACAATATGGAGAAGATAACGAGTCGGATGGTGTTCAAATCATTGAACAATATGGAGAAGATAACGAAGTGTTTGATCTTTGAACTATTTGATCTTTGAAACTATTTGATCTTTGAAACTATTTGATCTTTGAAACTATTTGATCTAAGTGTTTGAACTACTATGTTTTAATTTTTATATTTTGAACTATGTGATCTTTGAAGTACTTGATGGTTAATTTTATATTTAATTATTAATGTTTGAAGTGTACTAATCTTAAGTATATATCTAATTTCTAAAAAATACATATAAAATTTCCAAATCGATTAATTCCGATTAATCCCTAGTCCCTACCTCACCGCCCGACTAGCGCCTAGCGATTTTTACAACATCCGCAATTCTCCAAATTTGATTACCAGAAACACAAACTTTTTCTGGATGCTAAACAAATGAAAAACTAAACTATTAAAACACATGACTCTGCAGTTGTAAACAAGAAAATCGCCCCACTCCTATTACCCACGTTCTTGATACTTGTCCCACTCCAACGGGTCGAGGCGGGAACCGAATAATAGCTGTAGTGCTTCCAATTGGTCTACGGGTCCTCCCCTATCCAGTCTAGCTCCGACCCGCTTATGTTTCCGGGTATACACTTTTAATGGTAACGTATTAGTGTTAGGGATTCATTTATTGATCAATACACAACTCAAAAGAAAATAACAAGATAAATCAAACAAAGATGAACACGAGAGATTTGTGGTTCAGTCGAGATGACCAATGTCTATGGGTTGCAACCAGGGATATTCTTTATTGCTATCTGCTTCATTCGTGAGGAATTACATAGTACTAGGCTGGCATGAATATATAGAAACTAGTCTAGGCCTTAGGGGTTAATTAAATTATTGAAGAAGAAGAGATAAAAGGGCTAATAATAAAATTTAAGGGCTGGCCCCACTGCCACCCTTTGTATCTCCATATAGGCCCAAATCGATCTTCAGTTTAATGGGCCCAATCAAGACTTCACAAACGCAATAGTGCTCCTTGCATATGTAACGTGTGCGCTCTCAGCTCTAGGGACCATATCACCTACGAGCGGCTTGCACTTTTTATAACACAATTTTAAAGTGGCTGAAGGAAAACATGTACCGAAAATTGTAATTCGAGGGAGATGCCATAATGATTAATTCCTTACTTGTCAATTATATTAGGTATGAAGTGATACCTGATGTTTATGTGCAGAGAGGAAGCTTTATGCCGTCAATTGAATATTAGAAATCTAAAACAAAAACCCTATAGAACGTGTATGAAGTAGCTTCATCTCATCGTCTCAGATGTGTCGGCACAGAACTGATGCCATCAGTCCATAGATCTGATCAAAAGTAAATAACATAATTATGAACTAATATCTAATATTTGGTACCCTGAATATCTATTCAATTCAGTAATCTTTCTGTCTAAAGAATGATGAAATATGCATTGCAACCAGTTATGTTAAATTCATTCCAACTACATGTTTTTTTCTTCTTGTTTCAGTCTCTTTATTCAATAAAGACATCTGTGGCCAATGTGGTTTTTATCTATAGTTTATCTCTGAAACGATTTTGCAGGTGTCCATACCAGGCATGCAAAAGTTGCTGCGCGAAAGCACAAAATCCATGCCATATACACGGTATACCAATGAATAAATTTGAAGCTTTTCATGCGATATACATCGTATGCTAGTTTTCCAGCATACAGTTATAATATGAAAATTTTGTTTGTGTTTGGTTGCAGTGTTAAAAGGCAATTCATCGTTCCCCGATAAGACACCATCCTCAACCTTATCTTTCACTGATCAGCACTCAAATGAGATATCCTCATCTGGGTAAGTTCTATGCGTTAGTCATCCAGTGTTCTCTATTAGTTTAACTCATGTGTTAATAAGGTATTCACTTATAGGAATATATCATTTTTAAAGGGTAATTTCTTTCATTCTTCTCAAAACTTGATATGATATCATATTTACTTAATAAAAAGCACAATATCAAATATTACTATTTTCAAATTTATGACATATATATAGTCATCATACTATAAATTGAATTTAGTGAAATTGGTAAAAATTAAATTTTCAAAGTATTTTGAATGAATATATTTGATATTAATTTTTTTGGTCGGATTAATGTGATATTATGTAAGTTGTATATATATGAAATAGCTCATTTTAGTGAACGCCACCATTAGTGATCTCAATGGTTTTGGTATTTAGACTATTAGTCTCATTGACACAGGAATTTGCCTTTAACAATATATAGAATGTGGGTGTATCTCAATAAATTGATCTTATTTCCTACAAATAGATGTGGTAGATTCAATCCTTATACCATTGAATGGGTAGATTCGGGTATGTTTTTCTTTGACGGGTCAAACTGGTAAAATCACAAAAATATTTGAAGATGAAGTAGGTCAAATGGGTTGAGAGTTGCCAAAGTGTATTATTAACGCAAAAAGCGTTCTTAATTACTTTATTCATGAGCGTAATATTTTTGAAATAAAGTAGATTCTGTAAATGTAATTAACAGTTAAGGCAAAGATTGCCATTTTGACCCGTAACCCAAGCGACATATTTTGCCATCTCCACCTATGAAGGATTGTATTTATATACTTCTTGGCCCCTCCTTATCATCTTAATGGTGACTTTCTTAAAACCGAGATGCTTTTTTATAGGAATGCACATAGAGTCACATCACTCAGGCAACTCTCCAGTAATTTTGCTCAATTTAACAATTTGCAAACTCCAGCACGAGCAAGGAAGCCATTAACAAGAAAGGTGCACACACTTTTTGTAATTTGATTTAGTTTATGACTGTTGATCAGATTGTTTATAATAACATCTCAAAGGGTAAAACTATTGAAACATACAGGAGGCGGCTCAGATAAATGAATGGAGGTTTTTAAAGTTGAAGGAATACGAGGATAGGAACATAGAAATAGAAAATGAAGCTTTTGATAGATATTTACAAAATATCACACTTTTGGAGGAGGTTTTTGCTAAATACGAATCAACTGAAGATGAGTCAGAAGGAAAGAGCAAAACAATGATATCAAATTTGAAAACAAAGCTTCGAGCAGACCCGATTAGAAGTGAAAATTTAAGAGAGAAATTGAGGTTCATTATTAACAACGGTTTAAGAAATCTCAAAAGCGAGACACTTACTGGCAACGAAGAGACTGAACGCGCTAACACGCCTAAGAAGGCGAGGTATTCAAGTTTAGTTGAACTAAACAAGAAACTGAGCAGTGCCCGTACACATGAAGATCTAAACACTTGCCAGCTACTGAAAGCCCGTCTATTCAATCAACCGGAATGGTCAATTGAAGAACTTGTGAACATTGAGGATGGCAAACCCGAACAAAAATCAGAAAAGTACCCGTCAAAATGGTTTAGCCTGATTACAATCAATCAAGAAGCTCTTAATCACATTGATGCACAATTTTCATCCCTTGGCGAGATTGAACATCTCTAATCTTTATCTCTGCCATATCTCGGTTTAATGATGCAGGGTCCTGAAGTTTCACACTCTGGCTTATGCTGAACTGTATCAGGTGATGATATTTAGTTTTGTACCATTCGTGTACTTTTTGGTATCTTAGTTTAGGGGATGATTCTTGATCTTCTTTCATATGTGTTTGTGACTATAATGAAAAATTTAATTGAAAATGGTATAAACCATGCCGCGACCACCAGGTTGATCTATGGAGTATGGAGTCGTTATCTGGACTTCTAGACCCTGGGTGTCGATCTCTTTACATACGGGTGGCTCTTAATTGATCTAAACGTGGAACTAGATTGGTCTCAATAAAGTTAGATCATCTAGATGACAGTTTATCAAAGGTCATGCAGTCTAATAGTATCATGTGGTGTCTATCTCAAGTGATAAGCGTTTAGGTCACGTCATGATGATCATTTACTGCTAGTAACAGACTAACGGTAATGTTTTTGGCTATTTAATGCTTATTTTATTTTATTATGATCAATATTGTTAGCCCAATCTAGTATTACAGTCCTACAAGCCAATGGTTGCTAACTTTCTTTAAAAAAGGCAACGGTTGCTAACTTTCTTTAAAGAAATGTGGTAGTTGGCATTAATCTTTAAAGCACAATTAGAAAAGGGTTTTTAGATAAAAGATCTTGTTTTAGTTATCTACTTTTTATTTAATTTTCTTTTTTACATTTTAGAAAACTATACCCACTAATTATTTAGTTTTAGTAGTTATATTAAGATCAGCATATGTTATTCGTGTTTGCCAAATTTATCAAGTCGTTAAAAATTAATTCAGTTTTAAAAGTTCACTCGTCGGATTAGGTTATCGTTTTTAAGATTGTATGCTGAAAAATTTTAAAATAAATATAAACTAGTTATTTAACCTGTTGTGTATTGTGACGGCATCATACGTAACGTAATAACGTATAGACTATAATAACCCTGAATTGTTTCCAAATTAACATTACGTTGAAACATAGAGTATATGAAACATATTATAATGGACAAGACATGTTTTCAAACAAACTTACGTCGAAAAGTTGACCAACTCATAACATAATTGTTGAACAAAATTTACATTAAAACATAGACACAAGTCAAAATGTAAACCATCTTAAAGCATATATTAAAATAATCACGAAAACATATTATATTTGACCCGTGTTCTTTTTGATTACGTCCAAACATAGACGGACTTGAATTTATACCGATATGTACACAAAAATACGAACATAAGAACTCATTTTTTGTAAGGAAAATTGCACAAAAATAAACTCAAAAGTTCAGAAACTTGAGTTGGTTAAGGTTTACATAGTTTTTAAAAAGTAGTAGGGGGTGAAAATGTAAAGATTGAAAGTAGGTGGGGGAGAAACGCCGGTGGCAAAAGTTATCAACAAAATTCGTGCGTTGCTACGTACTTAGTCGACCATACACTATTAAGCGACGACATCTGCACGTTGCCAATGTGACATTAACGTGTTAAATACGTAAAAAGAATGTATGAAGTTGCAGCACCAATCGGGTCAAGATTACATGTGAAAATTTAAAAAAAGGAAAAAGAAAGAAAACAAAAGAGGAAAACAGAAAGGATCGAAATGTTGACCTTCAATGTATAGGCAACAACGTTGTGATATTTCAAGAGAAAAACAAGTCAATGCTAAATTCTTTTATTTTTCAAACTTGTTCAAGGAAATAAATGAATAAGTAAAGACACGAGCTAGCATATGAGAGAATAAAACACAAAAAGCATAACTACTTATAAGAAAAGACAAATAAGTTTAAAAGACAATTTATATAGCTTTTATTTAAATTAATTACAAGGATGATACTTGTGGTATGCCATATTTCACTCTCGATCATTATACAAGCATTTAACAGAATAAGATAATGTTCCTTCATGTCACGGACTTTTATGTTACCCGCATATATAGTTTTGGACAAATAACTAGGATTGGATCTCCGCATGTTGCCACGGGGATCTTTTTGTAGCGTCGTGTAAACCATATTAGTACAAAAGAGTAAAAAATCTAAACATGTTTTCTATGTAGAAATCCCATAACTGTTTTAAATATAAAAGTACATCGATGTCATTTGTCACACAATGATTATTAAAGAAAACGGTCTGGTTAGATATATACTTAAATTACGTGATAGACTAACCAACAGTTATACGTCATAACGATATATTATTTTCTAAAGTTATAGAAAGAAAAACAAAATACTTGTAAAAAGATTATAAAGATTAACTTTTTTTCAAAAAACAAAAACAAAAACAAAGCTTTCATATAGTTATTGTAGTTTGGTAACGATATATTCTTTTTAAAAGTTATAGAAAGAAAAACAAAATATTTTTAAAAAGATTATAAAGATTATTTTTTTTCAACAAAAAAAAACAAAGCTAAATATTTATAAAAAGATTTATCAACTAAATATTATTAATAAAATCTCCCACCAACATATATATATATATACAAAAAAAAATTAATAAAATCTCCCCACCAACATATATATAATATATAATATATAAAAAAAAATCAAAAAACCCCACCGACATAGGGGATTAATTAGTAATAGAACGTAATTACCAAGACTTGAGAAGTGAAAGTAAGATATGACATTTAAGGATCATCCCTGTAATCAACTCCTTTCATTTAATGACGTTCTTAAATTTTGTATGATATGCTTCAAAGGTTTCGACGGATTAAGATAAAACTACAAACAAACCAAATGAATACGAACACGGGCTTGCTCATGTTTGTTCACTAGCAAACAAGATTTTTTGTTTGTGTTCGTTAATTAAGGAAGTGAACATGTTTGTGTTCGTTTCATTAATTTTATGTAACAAACATAGAAAAATGCAAATGAACACACACAAACGTTCATAACATATAAACATATACAAACAAATACAAACAATCATATATTCATTTTATGATATAATCTTTACTTTTTATCACAAACATTACATAGAATCCACCAAAAATAAATTAGTGCATGTACACGAATGCAGATTAAGAACTTTAGCCTAAACAAACTAACGAACATGAAGTGGAGGTAGGGTGGGCAAATAGGTTTTTTCCCCGACTGGTTCGGGTTGACAACTGAACCGATTACTAGTAGAGGTGAAACAAAACAGTTTGGTTTACAAACTGGTTTTGATGAGTAAACTTCCAGAGTCGTGAGTCGTCCATCCATTGAGGAATGAGGATTTTGATGTTTTTATACTTCGCCCCCTAACCCAAGCTATTTCAAAGGTCATCATAATATGCTGCTTCATTATCAATCATTCCGGGTGTCAATCCATCATCTACCTCGTCCTCGTATAACTCGGCTTCATATTTCAATTCTCCTTCAAGTGAGCGTTTATCTTGTATTCTTTTCACGACATTCAAATAATCCTTCAACCATGGATATTTGAACAACTTGAGGAGTGAGTCGTATTGATATAATTCTATCACTAATAGACAAAACATATTCGAAGCTATCTTGAAAGCTTAGAAGGTTAGTAAATCTCAGGC
>BJCN01344994.1:28304-38898 GCA_018326445.1 Flaveria brownii
TAAGATCAAATGGAAATTGGAAATGTAAACTTGAGTCGTCCAACTCCAAAAGGACATTATCACTCGACTGAATGATCCCTTATGTAGAGTGGTTATATCGCATTTTCATCATCAGTAACTTCGAGAATTACTCATCTGATGAATTGGATGGAAGTTATAATTTCCCATTCATCTAGCGATATAAATTTTTTTATAACACCCTGAAATTTGATAAAATAAAATATGTGACGACCCTAACAAATTAAAAGAAAAATAAAAGTTCATATTGATATCGAAATAAATCTAACAAATGAGACAAATAGTAGCCATGAGAAAGTGACGACACTTTGAGTAGTGTTAACTATTCTGTAAGGTTGAGTAATGAAAACTAATAAAAACATGAGAAACAAAATTTTATTAATATACAAATACAAGACTTATTTAATTAAAATTATATTGGAAAAGATCATAGCGTCTAAGGAAACACAAGTTTGATAGATGACAAAGGTGCACGACTGCACAAGAACGAGCATAACTTCACTCAGAACTTGTAAATAAACGTTTTAAGTGTGTTGGAAGAGTTTTCATATAGAAAAAGTATTTTGAAAAATAGTAGCCCCGATCACAACTTTTATTGTAAATAAAACTAACAAAATTGGTTAAACGAATCAAAAGTCCATCCCACAGAATATTAAATTGATTAAATTCTTTTTTGACCGGTAAATGTACGATTTTGTATCGGAAGATAGGTTGTTATTTTAATCGGGGTCACTTATCCGTTTTCCAGCCGGAACCGCGCCCCAACTACCCAGGAGAAAACCCATTGCTGAGAAAACATCTTGGCTCAACCCAAAACATTTTTTGCTCAGAGTGAGACTTGAATCTCCTCTTTATTTACATGTCATGAGTATCTCACCTTAACAAGTTACAGTAAAGATTATTGGTATTAAATTAATTAAATATATGGTAATTTGAATGTGTTCGTGGCGGTAGGCCATGGGAGTAGAAAATTTTGATTACAATAAGTCCTTCAAGAACACGTATCATTGTCTTGGACACACCACCATTCACCACCTCGATACCGCATTGGAGTGGTGGGATGTTCGCATACGATAATATATAATGACAACCATATATATAATTTTTTTATGGAGGTCAGAAAGTTATAGTTTCTGGTATTCTATCACTACTAAGTATTAAATTTTAGGTTACTTTTATTAACTTATGTGTTAATTTTGAGTGAATAACTAGCTTTATCACTCAAACTATATATTATTAAAAAGTTATAACATGATTTTGTTAATTATTTCAAGTATCAAGACCTGCTACTTTACTATTTACTTAACTCTTGGATTTATTATAACTTATAAAAAAGGAGTAAGCTTTCAACTTAGTTGGCTCGATGCTCTGTCACAAACCCACTTTTAGCACACAGTGAAAGCACGGCAATGCGATTAGACTGGATATCAAGAACAACATTATTTAAGGCCTGTGAAAAACAGTTTTTAAAGGCCGTAAATAATAAATAAAAAAAGGAGGTGCATCATAACTAATACCAACCCCGAAACATATACATTGAATACATACTTAAATGCTTCATAATCTGGGCTTCTAACTTGGTACAACTGCTACGTGAGATTCTTCAAATTGTACAACTAGCGAAACTATCTTTGGTTTCCGGTTCCTGAAAAGCATACGAAGAGTGTCAACTCAAAATAGTTGGTGAGTTCACAGGTTTAACGCTAATAGAGTTTAACACGTATGAAGCCAATTAAATAAGTCCATAACCAACCCTGTACCCGATTATCCAATCCCTATCTAATATGGATTAAATATCCGAATAGCAACACCAGAACTATTAAAGAATAATCATGTGCGGATAATATGACGCGTAGACACGACAGGCTCAGCGGCACCGTATGTCTCAGTGTTTGTTCGCCTATACATAGGACACACTATGTGTGGGGAATTCTCCAAGTAGTACTACTCATACGATCCATCGGTTCTATTTAGAATTAGTGGTTATGTAAAATGACAGTTGGTGCATGTGCATAATAACAAAAGAAAGTCTTGAATAATTGCACATCATTGAAAACGAGTATGTTTTTCACCCCAAAAGTGAATAAAAAGAGGTTGCGAAGACTTGCCTGGTTTCTCTTATGGGTATCCATATGTGAACGTTGAAACCTCATAGCTATGCGTAGAGAATTCACCAATGTAACCCTAGGTACACTTCTATCGTCAGTGCTTAACAGTAACTCCATCGCATGTGTAATTGAGCTCTTTGTGTTAGTTTTAAGTGAGATTGATGATCTTTAATATTATTGTTAATATGTATATTGTTGAATGATATCAATGTTACTCATATAACTACTTTGATCTCTTAGATTAATTAGGTTTTATGTGTATTGAATATCATTGTATATAGATGTTTGCGTATAGTTATTTACATGTTATTACTATATGTATATATTTTTATTTGAACGTTATGATAGATAAATAGCCATAGTTTAATTATATTTTACTTGACTTGATCACCCATTGGTTTTTAAGTTTTTATCCGAATAAATAGTTTAGGTATCTTATTAATTCTCATTGTGTGTGTGTGCGCTTATCATTAAATATGTATATAACTATGGATGTATTTGATGCTCTCTAAATTATACATATAAATCACATTAATGGTACATCAACGATTCTCGAAATTCTTACTAAAATGCTGAATTGATACTTAATTTATTTAAATTGTGTTTTTTTGTTTTGAAAAAGACTAGAATGAACAAAAGGAGCTTAAAGAAGAAGAAACTAAAGAAAACCAAGCTCCGGAATTCAAGCATGGGGTCGTGCCTCATGAGGTGTGTAATACCCCAAATCTTAATATAATAGTATTACATGTACGAAATATGAAAATCTTTCTTTTATATATATTGTCACATGAGTAAGACGACTATTTGGATGATGGCATGTGACGTCAAGATTTTTCTATTTTTAGAAAGCGTTAAATAATAATAAAATATTTAATTTTCGATCTTACTCCGTTTTTAACGAAACTTGGGTTGACTCGTAGAGAAAAATAAGCCCGTCTCAACGGCATATTTGAAGTTTTATAAGACGTTATATGTAAAAAGTTATAAGAGAAAAACGAAGTAAGCAGCTGAATTAATTATAAGTAAGCAAGCAAGTAGGATGGTCAATAAGTAAGCAAGCAGCCAGACACGTCACTTTCATCCCACCTGAAATATAATTTCAGGTGCCTACTTACTTATAAGTAGAAACCTTAAGATTGAATTTAGATTATAAGTTTTCTTGGGAACGCTCTAGTATTAAGTGAATCCCAAGTAATCGATACCCCATTGGGTATTGTTATTAGTCGTTTTTGGAGCTCGGGTAAGAGCGCGAGTAGGGAGATTCTACATCAGATTGCCGTAGATAGGTTTAAGGTATGTTATCATTTAAGTTTATGTCAAGTTAATTATTATTTATTTTAGTATTATTATTAGGATTAGTATTAGTATAGTATTATATTTTAGATGTTAGGGTTATTGTTAGGGTTGGGTTTTAGTTAGCCTAGCCTTAGTTAGGCATGGACTGATCACCCATGCTTAAACAAGGTAGCGCTAGCTAATATCCAACCATGGCAATGACTAGTTAATTGTACCATCGCCTAACCTAGGATTACTTAAACTGTATCAGGCCCTTGAGATATCACCAGATCATACTAGGAATTGATTATCAACCGTTGAGCAACTGTTAAACAGGTGAGTTATCATGACTGTTTTCAAAACTGTGATAATATACTCGTTCGCTCTGTATTGGTAATAAATTATAATGCTTACATATATGCATGGGTCGGTAGGGGTATACAGGATCCTGATATATTTAATGGGGTGTGTCAAACTAGCTGAAAAGAGGAGAGGGTTCCTTGTATGCATCAGGCAAATGCTCATACCTATTTAACGGCTGGGAGGGTCTGACAAACCCGCGCGTCGGTGGTTGTTGTAAAACCAGGGAAGACACTGTGCCTATGGACCCAAATATCACAACCCATATTGTATGCATGTCAAAGTTAATTTTATAAACTGTATAGCATGATCTCACCAGCATTAGCTGACGTCTTTTTGAGTATATGTATCACAGGTAATTAGTGAGACTACTCTAGGAATAATGATGAGACAGTGAAATTTGGAGCTGTAGAAGTTTATAGTTGTTTGATATTGTAATTAAATAATGTATTGTACTCAGAACGTTATAAGTTTGAAATGAAAACTCAGTTTGCTTTTGCTGTAAGTTGTATCAAGTGTGCACGTCCGTCCGAGTCACGGGTGGGGTGTCACAAGGTGTCCCTAAAACAACCACATATCATTCCAACACAACCATCACCATAGTCACTAAAACCACCCCATCATCCTTACTTTACACCACCCTGCCAGCCAAAACTGCCAACCATAACCGCAATCACCAACACACCTACCATCACTGTTGCTCACCAACCACTATCACAGGCACACCAAGACTTCCATTACCCTCACCACCATTACAACCACAATCTTCATCCATAGCCACTATCGACTACCACCATCGACTACCGCCATCGACATCAATATGATTCATTATCGCAACAACCTTAACATTCACCACTACCACCCTCATCTGCCACCATTATCATCACGATCGACACCTATAACCACAACCACTACCCATGCAACCACAACCATCACCACTACCGAAACCCTAGCCATCATAACCGACAACTCAAACCCACCAACCAACAACCATCTTCATTGTCACCCTCAACCACCGACTCACACCACCATCACCCTCGCCTCACACCACTATCGCAATCACCTTTTCCATACCTGTAACATCCTTGATTTTTTATGCTTAACTCTTTGATGATTCTAGTATTTTAATGTAATCATTTACTGAATTCAAGAACCTATTTATGAAAACTATCACATGTTCTATGCATTATGATTTATGATAAAGCTATTAAATGTTAGTATGATTCTATGATTACACGTGTGTAAATACTAGATCTTGCTATATACAGTAACTTGGAAGTGCCCTTACATTAATCAAATTCTAAAACAATGCTAAACTACAACATAAGTGAAACATATAAAATTATAAGGGCAAAAGTTTTTATATGTGTATCTTAGGGTTACATATGTAACTTTTGTTAAAAGGAAAAAAAGATTTAATTAATTAAATTAAGTATTATAATAATAAAATAGAAAAATATGTATATATATGCATGGATAATTATAAAATTATATATATATATATATACATATATATATATATATTATTTTAATCATTTAAATGATATATATCTAATAAACTAATAAATAATTAACTAGTAATTATCCTAAATATAACAAATAATTAATAAAACTTATTCTAACATTAAAATATTTAAAAAAAATCATTCATCCATATCCCTAGTAAAATATATAATTTTTATTAATAAAAATATTAAGAAAATCTATCATAATTGAAACCTAAAACCTTAAATTTTTCACTATAAATAGGAGTCTAATTCTCATTATTTTTCTTATCAAACTCTAAATCTAGAGCTCTCATGAAACCAAATATCAACTCATAACATCTTTCTTGAATATCCAAGAAATTTTCCTTATCGAGTAAGTTTTTATGTTCTTCGCGTTCTTTGTGTTCTTCATGTTCATACATTTTCAATTGTATTTTATCAAAAATAAATTATAAATAGCTTGAATCTATGATTAAATAACATTCTTATGTTATAATCTAGATCTAAGATGGATTAAAGCATCAAATAAATATGAAATCATCAAAACTTTGTTAAACACATCAAACATAAGTTTTTGGATTTTGACAAATTTATATGGCGAACTTCGGACAATCATATCTCCCCCATAACAAATCCTTTTTCAATAATTCTTTTTTCAAAAATAAAATTCAGAGTCTTATCTTTCTAACCATATAAATAAAGTCTTCTAACTCATTGAATTGACCCCTTAAAAGCTCGCGTAAGTGTAGTGCGCGAATCTGTCCAAAGCTATCAAAACCTTAAATTTTGCAACATTTCAATATATTCATGAATATAATGTAAAGCAACGGTTTAAAAGCAAAATGACAAATAATTTAACAGCCCACAAAACATCTACCTTCATGAAGAATCAGAAAAATCATATATGCATGTATTATCTTACATAATATAATTTTGAAAAGTGATGATGCGGCGATATCTTCAAATTACATAAAAGATCCTTCAAACAATGAACCGGTAGAACATGATGTACTTTCACGAATATACGATCAACACAACCCATGACAACCTTCAAACGGATCTTATCGAGTATTTGTATCAATTGAACCAAACAAACCATTGATATTTTTTAAAAGTATTTTTTATTTTTGAAAGTGTGTGTCTATTTTTAGTGACGTACTTTTATTTTAATTGATGAAGTTTGTTTCATTTTTTTTGTTGAATCTTATTTAGTTATAAAAACTAAAATATTAATACAAATTTAAAAGACAAATTAAAAAGTGGGAAATGAGAGAAAAACTAGGATGACATCATATAAAACGGAAATAAACCGACGGAACTAAAAAAAGTTGATATGACATTGATGTGTCAAACAGAGAAAACAAAGAAAACAAGATGATTGTCATTGTCCTTATCGGATATACGATTGGAATTACCCAGACCCATTCCATTGTCATCCTTAGAACAAATGCTCTATGAATAATATCTTAATAAACTTTAGAGCTTTTACTAGTTATTTTACCTAGATACTTAAAGTAAAAAAAACAATAATCATGTAATTTAAGAATAAAATTAGATAAATTACACTCATGTACTTTAAGTTTTCCCTAAATTTCACATTTTATTCTTAAACTAAAAAAATAACAAAAACATTCTTTATGTTTGTATTATGTCACAATTGAAGTCTTTTTTTTCTCTAAGTTTTTGGTAAACTTAAAAAGATAAAAAATGTAAGGACGAAAAGTGAAAATGACTTTAACCGAGATCAAATATAAACGTAAAATACGCTGTGTGTTATTTCCTTGTCTAAACTCCCTCCATGACATGTGTGTACTTGATACTATCTATACATAAATACATAATGTCCTTTTATATACATTCTTTTAACTTATTCAAAGCTTCAAATAATGCTAGCAAAAATGTCCATATAATTATAATTAACAACTCTCAACTCTTTACTAGGAATCTATGATTATGCTCCAGTTTAATATATTATCTATACAAGTGTGTGAACCCGCATTTTGCAGTGGGTTGTTAAAATTTATAACACTTGATTTCGATTACTTGTACATTAGTATTTAATTCGTAAATGTGGATAAATTATATTGACACCTCTGTATAGGAAAAAAATCATGTCGAAATGTTGATATAATTTAGCAAATCATAACGACAAATTTAGAATTTATAAACCATTATATTTTTATGATTATAAGTGGAAAACAATATAAAATTCAAAATCTTGAAGTAGTTCTTAGAGCTTGTATATTTTTAATTTGATAACTTGTATATTATTACATATTATTACTTATTACTAAAATTATTTTTATTTTGTAAATAACGATTATAATTACTTTAAATATTACTACTACTAATACTAATACTATTGTTATTATTGTTATTATTTATTATTATTTATAATAATAATAATAATAATAATAATAATACTTGTTGTTGTTGTGCTGCTGCTGCTGTGGTGTCGCCGTCGTCGTTTTTGTTGTTGTTATCATTAAATTCAATGAACTTATATGGATTAAAAAAATTAAATTAAAATCCACCATAATACTAACATGCTAATCCTATAGGTGTTTTAAAGTCAAGATAAAATTATTATTTTCATATCCTAAATTGCTTTATAAATAATATAAGATAATATAGATATATATTATTGCTTTCTATATGTTATGTATAATGAATTGCTTGCGTGATGCGTTGGTGCTACTGATTCTTTTTTATAGACCAGTCTTAAATACTGATTATATTATTATTATTATTATTATTATTATTATTATTATTATTATCATTATTACTATGTAAATATTTGGTAAATAGTATTTAATTAATAATATAATACTTAATTTAAATAGTAAAAATATAAATAAAAAATATGAATATAATGTTAATTTAAATTATTATAAATAACGTAATACTTCGTATAATGAATTTAATCATATGTATTAACTCATGTATTAATTAGAATAAGTTTACTAAATGAGTATAATTTAAAAACATTTGCATAAAACACTTATACCATATGTTTAAATAGTTGTTTTAAATGTCTTACAAAAATAGAAAATTACAATCTACTCATGAGTTTTGTATTATATAGTAGTATAGATAATAAAAATGGGATGTTGATATGAACAACGTCGACATCCCAGTTGTCCGTAAGTTAGTTGTTGGTTTGTCCATATGGCTACTTAAAGTTATGTTTTTTTACATGTTTTTATGCTAACTAGTAAAAAAGAACCGTGTTTCGCCGCAATGATGTGGAACCGTGAAAAAAAATTGCCGCCGAAACATTATAAAAATATGTAAATTCCTCATGTGTTACGACGAGGGCCATGATAATACTCTAGGCTTCACATAACAAAAACGAACTTTTTAATGAAATCGAATGAAGTATCATATTAATTAAGATTAATGAATATACAATGGTATATTAGGAGTTTAGAAAACGACTAGGTGGTTAAGTTAAAATTCATTGTTAAATGTAAAAGGTCTACGGCATTTAGTTTGACTGCATTTAAATATTGCCGGTCCAAAGGGTAGAACCCGTGGTGTCCTTGAATTAAACCATCGAACCACGATGAAACCTTGGTTACTTTTCCAATCCAAGTCTCTCTTAAGCACCACAGTATTGTAATGAAAACTAATAAAATAATTGTAACCACCGACGTCTCTTTATTATATATGTGTATATAAAGTGTAAATGAGATTTAAAAAAAAAGAGCGTTGGAGCCTTGGTGGCATACACTATATATACTCCCACACAAGCGACATAGGTTGGAGTCCCAACCCCCTACGTCATGCCGATTAATTCATTTTGTGCTTCTTTATAGCATTTTTCTAATGTTCTTTTGGTTTTATTTGTTTTTTCTAATTTTTTCCTCTTATGATTCAACTAAAATTTGATGTTGTTTAATTAATACAAAAATGTTTTTTGTTTATTTAAGATGGGCAAGGCACATATGTCGTGAGGTCATGGGATGTGCCTGCACCGAACGGCAACACCGACGCTGCCCCCCCTTCGACACCTCCCTTTTAACGGCATATACTCGTCACAAACTCTTGTGTGTGTGTGTTGTAATGTGTTGTGTTATATGTTATGATAAAACTGTTACGTTTAATATGATATGAAATGATATAATATGACTTCAGCTTTATTTGTTTAGGTGAAGTGTAAGAAAAGTTTACACAGTGTATTGAATAATCCGAAGCATTAGGACTTGAATCCACCGTTACAGTTTTGTCAGCTTCACTAACCGCTGGCTGCTCATACGTACCCTTTCACCCAATCCCCAATTTGATCATCATACAATACAATACGACAATTATACAAACCGAACCCATACATTCACAATCTCTTGTGATTTCTCCTTGTGATTCTGCCAGAAACGATGTCATCCGACGTACGCAGGCGTCCGATCATCACCGCCGATGACGGAATGCCTGATTCTTCTTCTTCTTCTTCTTCGCCGGACATCGGTTCGAATAACGATTTCGTTCGTAATGGCGGTGAACAGATCGGCATTACTCATCGGAAGGCGAATGGTGAAAACGTCGATCGTAGAAGAAGCGTGATGCAATATGCGTATCGCCCCTGCACACCAGCTCATAATAGAATCAAAGAGTCTCCTCTCAGCTCCGACGCCATTTTCAAACAGGTGGTTTACTAGTAGTTTGTCCGAACAGATTGGTTTATTATTTTGTTTCTAGAAATCCTGTGATACATGCTGTGATTTATAACGTAATTCCGTTTTGGATTCCGCTTATAATGGCTACAATAAGTTCCACGCCTTTGGGCCATAGGTATGGGGTTTTAAGCTTGCTTAAGAAAGGTAGGGACAAATTTGTTGAGTTTATCACTACCTACTGTAGGAACTTGGAAGATGATCATCCTAATTATGCCTTTGCATAGTGCGTACACATTTTTATGGAGTTATACAAGTTATGATCATGTGATTACATTTCTAGCAATATGTGTATGGATTCTGCATAATTTTGATTTGTTGTTGTTGTTATTATTATGAGCATTTGTTATTATTGAATTGTCTGATTAGAATGTTGTTGCAGAGTCATGCAGGCTTATTTAATCTCTGCATAGTGGTGCTTGTTGCTGTAAACAGCAGGCTCATAATTGAAAACCTTATGAAGGTGCCTGTGTTGATCTTATCTTGATATTTTTCGTTTGTATTTTGGCTGTTAAATTAACCTATATTACTTTTACAGTATGGGTTATTGATCAACGCAAATTTTTGGTTTAGTTCAAGATCATTGAGAGATTGGCCTCTTCTTATGTGCTGGTAATGTTGTTACCTTGTAGGACTTATATTTTTTAAGTTTATATCCACTTCTCTTATGTGGATT